>CM057823.1:161172779-161368109 GCA_030068075.1 Paguma larvata
AAACAACATCTTTCAGGCTTAAACACTCTTCGTTAGGGTGCAACCACTACACGGCTTAAATGCAATGCATTATAGATAAGTCTCACCAAATCCGAATTGCAAACAAAGACTACAGAAACAAACTTTATCTTTCTGAGCTTTGTCTTTTTCAATTTTCAATTTCGAATATCCAGGCTCTGCTAAGTAAGTCTATTATTCCAGCAGCCTCTGGAGTCATCTAAGTGACTATCATGGACATCAAACAACAGACAGCTTTCAAAAAGAAAAAAGAAAAATGGTTCAGCCACAGTTTAATTTCCTCTCTACCTTCAAAAGAACATATATTCACTGGATGTTTGGGGAAATGACTTTCTCCTGTTCTCTTGACACGTTTTTTGTTTGTGCTAGATAAAAAAGAGAAGCCATAAACCGATCTGGGCACTTGGATTTGCAACCTCCAAGGTATGGTCAGTTTTTCATGAAAGAAACAAAATGTAACATAATGCATCACATTGGAATATGTATATAGAAACAAACAAAATTTTCAATATTCCCTGTTACATGCAAAAAAAAGGCACTCACATTTGTTAAATATCATTTTCCCTACTCCAGGGTTGAAAGATGTCCATTCAGCAGGTATTTTTTGAACATTTTGAGGGACTATGTTAAGCATGCTTTGAGCTCAAATCAACACCTCACTCACTCTGAAATTCCAAGCTGAATGACCGTCTTAAAAACATTAGAGAATCTTTCCAGTAATGCCGGTAACCTGATCTGGCCGAATATGCCCAAGTGGAAACCACAGAACATTGAATCTTACCATCTATAAGATGTTATGAGAAAGTAGGCTTTATAAATTTAAGCAAGGTATAAATTTAGCAAAGTAAATAAAGATAATTTCATCAAATAATTAATTTCATGATGATTTTTATTGAATGTGTGACTGTTTAGAATCATGTAAGTATTTTAAATACTTGATCTAATATAATGAATTCTGTCCAAGTAGAAATTTTGAATAACCATATCCAAAAAAAATAAGCAAAATGAAAATATGAGCATAGAATCTCCTCAGACATCTCAAAGGGAATTATTTGATGGATTTGGAGCATAATTAGAAAAAATTTTATTCATTTCGTTAAAGGTATCCAGAGAGAAGTTTAGAAGTCTTCGTATACATAGAATAGGACCTTTTTGTGAAAACACTTGCAGAAAAAAGTATAACAACACGGCTCAGGAATATCACTTTTACCCTGAGAGTCACTAGTTTTAACCCTTTCATTTATAATTTATTTCAAAAGTTGGTGTAAGGCTTTTACTCCATGAACTCCAAGTTTCATCAAAATGGCCTTCTGACAGAATCAACCTCTCTTTGGTTTGTCAAGACCATATCCTACTCTTAAGCAAGCAATCTTTGTTTCAGATTTGCAGCCCCATTAAATAGAACCAGAGACACAACTCTTTTTGTTTTGTAAATCTTTTCCTTGTAAATCTTACTTTTTGTGGGTGCTGAAGGGGGAAAAATAAGAAACAAAATCAACATTTGAATTTAAACTTGGAATTATAATAAGGAGATTGGGGGGGGTGTGGGTGTGTGGTGTGTGCGTGTTGTCTGCTCTCTAGAATGTAAACTCATAGGTTAATAAATAGCTCCTTCTCTTTCTACTACATAGGTTAATAATCATTTTCTCAATAAAAATGGAAGCTATCATTTATTGAGTAGTAATTATATCCCAGGTATCATACTAAATTCTTCTAGCACTTGTCTCATTTTACTCAAAGGTCAGATTCAAGCTACAGAAAAATTTTTTTAAGTTATTCATTCAAAAATTATTTATTGAGCCAGTACTATCAGACACTATTCTGAGCTCTGAGGATACAAGAGTAAACAAAAAAACACAGTCATTGTTCACATGTAAAGAACAAAAATAGAACCTAAAAGCATCCACAGATGAAAGAATATCTCTAAGTACAATTGGACCAAAAACAAGTCAGCAATTACAGTGGAAGCCAGAAAAATGTTGAGCAAATGTATTCAAAAATATATTCAAAAGTCAATCTGGAATTGTATATCCAACTAGATTATCATTCAAGAATGAGGACAAAACAAGTAAATTATTAGATGGAAACATATCCCTCCCTTAATACACCCTAAATAAGAGCACTTAAAATATACTTCTAGAAGAAAACAAATGATCCCTGAAAGGAGATTAAAAAGCACACAAGAATGGTGAGCAAAGCAAATTCCATAAAAATACCAATAACGATGGTAGTGGCCACACCCTTTGTGTGTAGGTATCATCTTATCCACCCTAAAAATTTTATATACATACAGATATACATAATTAAACTTGAAAAATATTATTTTCTTCTAAAGATATTAACCTGAATATAGTTCCCTTTGTATGAAGAGAAAATAAAGCCCCATTTTCTTTTAAGCATAATTATGAATTCTTATTCTCTAATAATAATTCTTCTAGGCTCTACTGGTTTAAACAGTTTAATTTGTATCTTTTTTTTATGCTCACATTGTCACAGGTTGGCCAATGAAAGCTCTTTTTACGTTGGCTTCTGAGTCCTGTCAACACCACATCAGAACATTTCAAAGCGTACTTGCTTCCTGGCAACAATAATTTCTAGCCTAATCTTGAAATATCTCTTCCCAAGACACAGAATTAGCTCCTTCTAGAAGCACCGATATTTTTAGTTAAGTTTCACCATTTCTCTATGATATCCCTACTTGAAAGTTTAACTCCTCACGAAATTATAGCCAACCTCTTTATTTTATAATTTGATAGACCAAATAATTTCTATTATTTATTAAAATTTATATAACCACTTAATTTTTAAAAATTTGTCCATAAAGTGCATCTGGGTGGCTAGGTCAGTTAAAACATCTGACTCTTGATTTCAGCTCAGATCATGATCTCATAGTTGGTGAGTTCGAGCCCTGCATTAGGCTTCGCATTGATGGTGTGAAGCCTGCTTGGGATTCTTCCTCCCTCTCTGCCCCTCCCCTGCTCTCTTTCTCTCTCAAAATAAATAAACTTAAAAAAATGTTTAAAAAAAAATCTGTCCATAAAAATTAAAGTCTCAAAAACAGTGCTAATATTTTGAGTGATTTGCACTATTTTTATTCTGTTATGATTTTATGCACATTTACTGAATTGCTCAAATCCTATGTCAGCCCAATGCTTCTAACTTTTTCAGGAAGTTTAATAATTTTTCTAATTTTTATAGGGTTATATATCTAAGAGCTGCCATTCTCTTTAGTAAGTTTTATAATTACTTTTCATTTAACTGTAAGAGAAAAAATTTAAAGTCAACTACTTGAAAAAAATGCTAAGAAATATACTTTATCCCACCATACACAGATACAAAGAAAAAAAGGTTTTGATAGTTCATATTTTTAATTTAAACAAGAAAAGCATTGTATCTGTAAATAATTAGGCAAGTTAAAATTGGAAAACACCTTTCAATCTTTGCTTATAGAGAAAGTGAGATTTGTATGCAGAAAGATAAATTTATCAGGGAAGTTCAATATCTAAGTCCTCACAGAAAAAGCATCTTTAGATCTCTTCGATGATAATTATATGGCCAAATGGTACCCTCTGGTGCAAGACTAATTGAAACTGACACTTTTAACATTATGATTGCTCAAATTGAAAAAAAAGGAGCCCTAAGGACAGAGTAGCAATACTCAATTAAAAATGCCTGACTGTTAGAGAAAATGATACTGATTATCTTGCCTCTGAACCTCAAATTAATTTTGCAGGATAATTCTCTACAATTTAAGTAAGACTGTCTCTATTATGTGATTTATTAGAACTATCTTGAACCTCTTGGCCACTAAACATATGACTTTTCAAAAAGTAATTGAGAAATGTGTTTCTTTTTCTGGCCAGAATTCAGTGAAGAGGTTTAAGGACAATAATTTGGTATATACATCTAGACACATGAATATTTATAATATTTGTCTGGCTTGGCCAAAACCAAGCTGCAATTACAATCCAAATTCTTCACCAAAGCATTAGTTGTTTTTTTTTTTAAAGAATAAAAGTCGAAAGTGATTTTGGCTGAATCTGAAATGATAATCTGCCCCAAACTATTGCCATTAGGTCCTGCATTCATTCCAGTGGGAAAGCAAAGTGGAGACAGTGAATCTACATTAAAAGGTAGGCTTTCCTGAGGCTGTTTTTGTGCTAGTTTCATCGGTCAGTATATAATTAAATCCTTTGTTAGAGTAAAAAATGTGATTTATTTTCCCCCTGGGACGATATAGAAATACCAATTTGTGTTGCATGTGCCAATTCCAATTGTTTGATACTCAGTAACTCTAGGACCGTGCTGAGAAGGAATCTAAGGATCTGTGGCTCAATGATGAAGGGTTAGTCCAGTATTAGCCAAAAAAGTAGTAATAGATACATATTTTTGCCATCTTGACTGCAAAAGAACTGGAAGGGATTCCTTAGGACATTACTTATTAAAAGATTAAATAATTTTTTCCACTTTTTAATTGACTTGAAACATCTGACACATTTTGGTTTCTATAAATACCTCTGAAACTAAATTTCTATGATATCTAACCACATGGCATTCAATTTAATATGAAAAAAAATTTTGAGTGCCTACCAAGAACACATATGTTTGGAAGTAGGGAGGAAACAGTGAACAAAGTAGACACACTTTTGCCCTTATTGGGCTCTCAAATTATCAGGAAGATAATAATTTTGATAATAATAACTTAAATGAATAGTTGTATCATACTTTGCAATCTACTTTTAAATTATACCTTCATTGAATTATACCTTCTTTGAATTGGGCAGAGCCCAATTTTTCCATGAGGTACTTTTTTTCAATACATTGTGAGATTTGGTTTGCTAATTATTTTGTTTAGAAATTTTGAATCTCTATTCACAAAGGAGAATGACTTTTAATCATTAATTATTAAAAAATCCTTATTTGGTTTTAGCCTTATAATAATATTAGCCTCATTAAATTATTTGGAAAATGTTATCTGTTCTTTTTTCTGAAGGGATTTATATGGTTTTGGAATTAATTTGTTTCTTGATGATGCATTATAACTTGTCTTTGAATTTGTCTAAATCTGTTTTATATGGGTTTTTTTCTGTTTGGTTTTAATTTTGGCTTTTTTAAATGGAGAGAGGACTAAGTTTTTAAATACTCATACAATTTCTTTAGATATTATAAGTCCATTAAGATTTTCTGGGTTTTATTGCTACTTCATTCAATGTTTTGAAGTAATTTTTTTCTGTGAAATTGTCCATTACAGGTAAGTTTATATATATATATATATATATATATATATATATAAGAGTTCATTCTTCATAGTACTGTAATTTTATTCTGCCTCTATAGATTTGTCCCTTTTTCTCCCTTTTCTTTGGTAAATTTCAGAGTGTGTTCAGAATATATATTTTCACTAAATTGGCTTTTGTCTGCACAGCTTGAATCAATCTGGTCAATTATTTTTGCTTCATATGAAAAGGTATAAAATTGCCAAAAAATGATAGGCCTTTTATTGTTAAACTATTCTTTTAATATTAAGCTTCTCAGTTATTGAGGTATATTTGTAATTATCCTGTGCTCAGACCCATAAAGAGCAATCATTCTTTCATTTTTATGAAATAAATTTCCAACTCTTCCTCATGGCCAATAATAGCATGATGTTTCCTTTTTAGAGTATATCTTTTTAAATTTCTATTCACAAGCCCTATATTTCTCTTTAATATATTCCTTTGAGCTCTTTCTAGGGTCTCTACCTATGTTTCAAATTTGAAACACTGAACTTAATGTTAGAGTCTAGAACTACCACCTCAATGGTATATAAAATAAAAGAATGATCTTAAGAACCCAAAGACCCACTTTGTTATTTTTATTTAATGCTGTTTAGAAGCTTTGAATAAGGATATTACACAGAGTGGGTGAGTGGAAGCAAAAGCCTCCTACCCAGAGGAAATCTTTGCCCAAGATAGGCTTTCTCATCACCAGTTTTCTTATTAAGACTTCAGAAACTGTGTCCTCTGGCTGCTTTCTTGTCTGCCACCACATACTTCTTTCAGTTTTCCACAACCCCAAACAACTAGAGCTCTGACTCAATACTTGAATATTCCCTATGGGTTTGTATTGCAAAAACAACAAGCAAGCTACCTGAGATAACCTTCACTAGGCAGAAGGGTTTTATATTTTCAATAAGTGTCTGAGCAAACTGACTCCAAAGTCCATAAGACCTGAGAAGAAAACTATGTCTCCCAGCCCTTTGGCTCTCTCTCTCTTCATTCACCCTTTGGTTCTGGTGATGCTACACTTCAGCAGGCCATAGATGAAGACATTTTATTCCCAGGACTGGTGGTTCTGATAAGGGTAGCAAGAATTAATTCTATCTTAGTTGTCTCCATATCCCTCCTTTGGGGACAATAAAGGAACACATAGTTCTTTGCACATAGAAGTCTAAATACCTGTTGAATGAATGAACTAATGACTAACAAATGAAAAATGGCATTGTGTCCTTGGAGTCACGAGTCCTGATGTAAGTGTCCTAGAAAATACAGATATTTATCTGTTTCTCAGTTTTTACTTCTGCTTCATAAAGGAAATTATAATGATCTTAGTCATTCCCAAACAAGAGGTGATGATTTATTTTTCTTTCAATGATAATTAACTCAAAAAAAAGTTCACAGAGGTAATATAAAATATTAGGTAAATAGCTCTTTGTTTTTTAAAGAAAACTATAAAGTATGACAATGAAAATCAGCAATAAAAATGAAGAACCGATATATGCTATAACACAGATGCACCTCAAAATCATTACATAAGTGAAATTTACATGAAATATTCAGAGAGGCAAATCTATAGAGACAGAAGTAGCTTGGTGGTTGCCAAAGATGGGGGAGGAGAAAATATCTCTAATGGGTATGAGATTTCTTTTGGGGGTAATAAAATGCTCTATAATTACATTATGGTAATTATTACACAATTCTGAGAATATACTATAAAGCACTGATTTGTATACTTTAAGTGGGTGAATGATACTGAATGTAAGTTATATTTCAATGAAGCTGTTTTTAAAAAGTAAAGATTAAGTGGCTTGTTCAAAATTGCATGACTAGTTGGTGAAGCCAGAACCATAACGCACATTTTCCCAACTAGTACAAATCTTTTCTCTCACTCTGCTATATTGCCTTGTGTGTTTTTACCCCTTATTTCCTGACAATCTCCATTTCTCTTTTTGTCATTTGTGTATTTGTATTTAATTCTCTTCCTTTCTCTCATTTCTTAATTCCTCAAAAGCTCTCATACAGTCCCCATTCAGCTGTTAAATAGCCTATGTTTTAATCATCACAGTTTGGCTTTATTATTTGGCTATACCTCAGGGCGACTTCTGATACTGTTGATCTATTTTTTCCACCAAAGGGACATAAGGGACTAAGCACATGGAACTTGGTGGGCAAGACTTTGGAGAAGAAGATGACTTTAGCAGGATATGAGCAGCAAGTGGGAAACCACAGAACAAAAGAATGATTCTATTGCTGGAATCTTATTACATTCATAGACACGAGAGACCTACGAGGGTTATTTAACTTGATACTCTTACCCAGGAGATTGACTTACAGCTGGTGTGTGAGAAATGCCATTTTCCAGATGACTTCCTCTCCTGTTACAAAGTCTGGCTATGGCTCCCTGCAAAGTGCTGGATCTTCTCCATGTTCAAGTGTTTGAGACACTTATCTTATCTTCCCCCTCTGTGCTGGCTTTTTCCACTCATCTTTTTTTAATTTTAAGTATCCTACTGTAGGAAGATTAATTCTTCTCTATTGAGTTCCATTCCTTTTTCAATATTTGTGCAGCCATTGTGATATTGTGATACACTCAACTTGGCTAGAGGAAGAAATATAGTAAATAGTAATTCATACTATACAAGAAAATCATAAAATAATACTTTTTCTCTCTCTGCAGGTATGACTGGCTTACCTTATTCAAATTTAAGCAATAAAAATAGACAATTACCAACCATTGTCAGTCTCTAGCAATGTGACTCAATGTTATTAGAAGGTGACTTTTTTTTCTCTTTTCCAAATGAAGATGTCCAATGTAAATTACCACTAGTATCAGTTGAAAATTAGATTTTTTTGCATCATTCAAAACATTCTCTGTTGACTTTAAACAAATTTTAGGTACTTACTTTCCAATAGTTATCATTTACTTCCATGAACCTTAAATTGTTTGGGTAAATTGTGAACTTTTTGTTGGAAAAATATGTTAATATTGGTACGTTCACATCGTTCAACCTAAGTATAGTAGTAAATATATAGTAGGACTTGCTTAAATCCACTGGGTGGGGATGGGGAGGTCCCAGGAGAATGGAAGGTTAAATTGTAGAAAGTCAAGGGGAAACAAGGGAAAAGAAAGAAAATTCATCTGGATACAGACATGGTAGAAGCAAAACACCAAAGTGGAGCCCTTATGCAACGCTGTTATATTTCATATAGTTAAAATACAAGGATTATGTGCCAGACAACGTTAGTTGCCTACTCAATAGCCATTCTCTCTCTTCTTCCTTGATAACAAAACCATTTTTGTGTGGATTGGCAATGTGAGCAGTCCCAAGAATTGGATTACTAATGGTTAGTCTTATCAATCGTGACTTTAATGTCTCATCTTGATTCCTTCCTATTGGGATGATGCCATGTCATAGTGATGCTTAGAACTTCAGCAGCCACCTTGCCATCCGATGCAAAAAGGAGGATAAAAATTAAATGTACTGAGGAACAGAGGGTGTGAAAAAATTGGGTCCATGATGATATCACAGAGCTGATGAACCTGATGACTGCTTCTTCCATACGCTTTGTAAGAGAATAAAATGCCTCAAATGCTCAGTTGGGTGTTGAATTGCATATATATGTATGATAGATTACAAAATATTAAGCCATTGATCAGGCTTAGAGAACATAAGCCTGTTCCTGAAGTCAACTGCCCTGAATGGGAAAGGGAATTTCTTCTCTCTGAAATGCCCCTCCGAACAACAATAATGAGATGGAAGGCATAGTTAAGGATATGCAATGGTACTTCTGGTTTCCCTCTGAGTCTTGAGGTACAATTCGCAAGAACCATCCTTTAAGAAAATAGTGAACAATGATTAAGCTTTTAGAACTTTTCCTGAAGAAGACAAGCTGTTATATTAGCTGATCTCATCTGATAATCTTTTTTTTTTTTAATTTCATTTCTGGTTATTACTACACACAGCATAGAAGACATACTTAAGTACCTAAAAGGAGAGGGCGCATTTCATATTTACAAACAGTCCTGCTTGCAGACCAGCACTAGAGGCTAAGAATGCATAGCTACACTAGCAGCATGCATTCTATTCCATCTGCTTATCCCCCAGTTGCACCCTCAGTCACACCCTTTTATTCGATAATAAAAGTAAATAGTATGAAAATGTGCCAACATACCAAATACAGTTTTTATACATCTGTCTTGTTGGTAGAAACTTGAATGGAACCTTGAAGGACTAATTGGAATTTTCCAGATGAGGAGAGGATATTCACTAACAAGTAGAACTGGATGCGCAAAGATCCCAATTCAATCGATATGCAAACAGTTAACTATGGCAGGTTTGAGGGATCCACGTGAGGGAGGAGGAACAGATGGGAAAGGAGAGTCTTTCTATCTATCCTGAAAAGTTTAACCACAAAGAAGATGGTATGGGGGACTTTAGGCCAGAAAGTAAAAGATCATTCTGGCAGCTTAGGATGGGATGAATTGGAATGAAGGGAGTCTGGAGGTAAGAAGAAAACAATTCCAACAAAAAAAGATGAGAGCAGATATGGGTATGAATCAAGAAATAATGAGAGACAGAGAGAAGGATTTTTGCAATCAATTAAATGTAAGGGTAACAGGACCAGGGGTCCATTGAAGATAACTCACTTCTGACAAATAACTGGGATGGACAGTTATGACATCCTTTATAATATATGATAAAAAGCAGTTGGGTTTTATGTGAAGGGAAAGAAGGAGATAATAAGTATACTTTTTATAGTGTCAAGTTTGAGGCACTCATAGTTTGCTCCAGTAAATCTGTCCAACAGACCAGAGGTGCCTAGGCTTTCGGGTTTCACATACCAGCAAAATTTTCAAATAAATATGAGGGACCAGTTTAAGACTGCCATTTTTTTCTTTTGATAAGACAGGATGTGTTCTTTAAAAAAAAAAAACACAAAACTATAATCAGCATTTCATTCTTATAAAAGGATATTTCAACACCAAAACTTAAGGCATGCCTTGATAAATTAAGGCAATTTATTGTTAATTCAATAAGTTAACTTAATCGTTAACTTGCCTTCAATTCAAAACTATACTGAAGTGTCCTTATTTTTTTCAATTCCTCTTATACTGATGTAATCCTCATCACTGATTTATAGCAGGTCACAAATGGCATTTGAAACCACCTCATAAAGATTTTTGGAATCCAATAGAGAAGTTTTAGCTAAAGCTCTGGAATCATAAGCATATTATTTGAAGTAGACAAGTAGATAATCAAAAGTACTGTTTATTTGGTACTTTCTATGTGCCAAGCACTATGATAAAGGCTTTACATATATCTCATTTCAAAATCTCAACAACTCTAGGAGGTAAGAGAGGATAGCTCATTTTTACAAATGAGGACATTGAGACTAGAGATATTAAGTTACCCAAGATCACAAAGCAGGAAGTGGCAGAGCTAATATTCAAGATCTCTCTAACTAGAAGCTCTATGCTTTTAAGTGTGATGTTATACTGCCACCCTGGAAACAAACATACAGAATAAGAAAGAGCATCAAAGATGGAACTTAGGAATACTGACACGTTAAGTGCTTCAGAACAACAAAAACAACAAAGCCTAGAAGAAAAAAATAAATAGGGCCATGAAAACAAAGGAGAGGAGAACTTCCAAAAGAAATGTATTGTCAAAGGTGAAGGGTATTAAGAGGTATAAACTTCCGGTTATAAAATAAGTCACAAAGATGAAAAGTACAACATAGGGAACATAATCAATAATATTGTAATTACTTTTTCTGGTGACAGATGGTAACTACACCTACTATGGTGAGCATTTTGTTATGTATACAATTGCTGTGAGTCATTATGTTGTACACCTGAAACTAATATAACATTTTACATCAACACTTAAATTTTTAGAAAATTCTAAATGTTACAGATAAGGAAAAAGTAAACATGTAAAAAATTGTATTTATACAATTTCAGTAAAAAATTATACACGGCATCTACTTCTAATGAAATTCCATTAACAGTACTCTTTAGTCCCACAGACCCTTGCAAATGCTCAGCAGTCAATCAATTAGGAGGATCATGAGCTTACCCTAGAACCCATGTATCTAACCCATTTTGCAAACCTAAAAGCAACCTAAGAGGCTTAAACCTGACTCATCTGGGTAGTTACATTAGTTATCATTTGAATTCCTGATCCTAATACTAAAATAAATTTTTCGAGGATCCAGTCAAATCATATTCAAATTTATACAATAATATCTATGTTGCAGTCTAAGTACCTCTAACCAGAAACAGGTCCTTAAATGTAATTTATAATTTAGGAACTCTAGATATAGAGTATTATGTTTGCCACAATCCTGTAACCTATGTTATACAATTTCAATTATAAAAGATCTTCTAACTGGTGCAAAGATATGAAATGCAATTTCAAATTACTATCACCAGGAGGCATTGGTGTATTGGTATCATGGTTTGAATAATTAAGCCAATGCTCTTCATAAGATTAAGACAACCACTGTTACTAAGTTCTAAGATAGATTTAAAATCATGAATTCTCCACCCCTTCTGTGCCAGTCATAAATTATTACCTCTAAGCTTCAAATTCTAACTTTTTGCTTGCTCTGTGAGAATGGATCTGGGCCCCTTAAATATCTTCCACTGTCTGCCACATAATGTCAAACTTTGTCAGTAGAGAGTTCTGGAGAGACACCGCAGGAGCAAACTGTTTTGCTTCCTCGGTCTGATGCAGTCACTTGGCAGACTCCCACAGTGCATGCTCAGTGTCCAGTTCCTATAGTGTAGTCCACTTCCAGATTTCTGCAGTGTATATGGCTTCTCCAGAGCCAGTCTCCTGAAATACACAGTGGCCAGCAGTACAGTGGGTCACCACTACCTTTGGGTAGATTTATACTACTGCTTCACATGAGACACCTCCTCAAAAACTTTTTCTGGAGCCCTAGAAAGCGGAATTATGGCCATTTCTTGAGGGTAGATTTCCAGTAAATTCCCCCAGGCTACCCTCACAGTGACCTCTCTGACATTCAATAAGGGCTGTATCTTTTCCCATAGGATTCAAATCTCAGCTGTGGAGGAGAGGGGCAAAGTGAAGTCTATTCTCTGTACTCTCTATCTCAGCCCTGGGTAGTAACTGCCCTTATGTCTGTTACACTGTATTTATTAATGTTCTCTTTACTTCTTACTAGCAAAACCCTACTTGCTCCAATGTCCTGTTGTGTTAATAATTCTTCATATAAAACCCTTCCTGTTCATGTTGCTGTAATATATCTCTCCCTTGATTTGACCCAGACTAATAAACTTTTCTTTACTTTCAACTTTATGAACATAATTAAATACACTAAATAAATAATAGTAACCCTCTATAAACTTAGGAGGTGACAACATCACAACTTTTAAAGAAATAAAAGATTCAAATTATACCTTTCAAAATAAATCTTAACTTTACTAGTTCATTGTGTTTCCCAAGATGGAGCCAGACACCCTTTCTAGTAGGTTTTCCTTAATGTTTCTTTACATTGCTTCTACATAAAAGGGGGAAAAAGAAATACAACTGAAACACCCTGGAAAGAGAGTTGAGAATGAATCACATTGCTAGGAGCCTGCTGTTGTTTAAATCTCATAATGACGCCAAGTACTGTTATTTCAATGTTATGTGGGAATTGAGACTTCGAGAGGATAAATTCCTCACCAAAGATCACACACCTAGTAAACAGTGGAGATGAGATTTAAAGCCAGGCATGCCTGATTCCAAACTCCCTGCACTTCACCTCAGAGAGCTTCCCAAGATGGATTTTTGCTTTTGTGCAACTGGCTCTCTTCTCTCTCATTTGGATATAGCAGCTGCTCATTTGGACTAAACTGTTAGTTTGTGTTTTCATCCTCTTTGCCCTCAGAACAGTTGCCTCTTCTGTCTGCATGTCTCAGAAGAAAAAGAAAGCAATAAACAACTACCTAGTATTCAACTACCATTGGGAGCAACCAAAAAATTGTTTTTATGTGTATTTCCCTTCAAAAAGAAATGTTTTCTGCAGCATAAGAAAAGGAACAAAACTATACCCTGCCTTTTCTTTTTCCAATAAAAACAGGCCATTTAGGCTGCAACCATATAATTAAATTTTAGTCCCAGAAGTACTGGTTTATATTATACTAAAGTAGCATATTTTTCAAGTGCTGAAAGAAAAAAAAACACCTGTCAACCCTAAATTCTATACCTGGCAAAAAGATCCTTCAGTTCTGAAGGCTAACTAAGACATTATTAGATGAAGGAAAACTAAAGGAATCTGTACCTCTATGGGTAGCAGACCTACCCATAGAGAATGCCTACAGGGAATTCTCCAAACAGAAACTAAATGACTTCAGAAAGGAAGAAATAACAATGCAATAGGTTTAAAAAAAAAGGGAGGGCAGTTGAGAAGTAAACATAATAGACTATTCTTCTCCTGAGTTTTATCATTTTTGATGTTTGGGGCAAAAACCATAATACCAAATGATGTGGTACTTGACATGTGTAAAGAAAATAAATTTTTAAAGTGGGGAGGGTTAAGGGACCTAACAGAAGTAAGATTTCTACATGTAAAGTGGGAAAATGTTTCCAGTACATTGTTATCACAATTACATATATCCAACAAAAAACTAAAGCAACTGGAATGCCTGGGTGGCTCAGTTGGTTAAGCATCTGGCTTCAGCTCAGGTTATGATCTTGCAGTCCATAGGTTCAAGCCCTGTGTTGAGCTCTATGCTGACAGCTCAGAGCTTGGAGCCTGTTTCAGATTCTCTGACCCTCCCCAACTCGTGCTATGTCTCTCTCTCAAAAATAAATAAGCATTTGAAAACACTTTTTTTAATTAAAACAAAAACTAAAGCAACCACTTAGAAAATGATACATCTAAAAAAGGTTCAAATGAGGTGAGGACCTTGATATCACATGTTAACGTCTACTAGAGAGAATCTATGTCAGAAGAGGCATGTGACAGCTAAAGAGACAGGATGACTCGGTCATCTGCTCTCTGTCTTCAGCCTCTCTGGTGTTGGAATAGAATAGCCAAGAACTAGAATAGCCATGGTGGTAGAAATGGACCTTTGCATGGTCTGTGGGTCCATGGACCATAAGCATGGGCTCACTCTCACTGATACTGATCTTGCTATTGCCACTGCTGAACATCTAACTTGCCAGCAGTAGAGAACAACAGTGAGTGCCCATATGGTGCTATCTTTCTGTAAGACCAATAAGACACTTATACCCTGGAAAGAGTAATGTTCCACCCTGTCTGTGCTTGACCCACTATTCCAGATACAGCTCTGCCTTTTTGGGTCACACATCCCAGCCAGCACCACTACCTAAGGCTCAGAGAATGTCTAATTTACTGTCATAGAATCCTGCACCACATTACCATGTACCTACATACCCACCGTACAGCAAAGGAGCAGCAGTGGTCTTGTGTCAACAGCGTCCTTTTTTCCTACCACGTACCATACCATCTAAGCTGCCAAGCCAATAGGAGATTGAAATGGACTTTTAAATGTGCAAAAGGCCCTATCTTTTACGATTCAGCATAGATCTTAATCCAATAGCCATTCTATAGTGCTATGTCCATAACAGTAGAATAAACAGCCTGGTTAAGAGGGGATGGAGGAAGAAACAGTCTCACTCATTGTCACCTCCCAGAAACCCACTTGGGGAAACACACATACTGTCCCCACAGTTTTAGGTTCTGGGCAATCCTTCCTTCAAGGACCCAGCAAGAATCCTCCTAATCTTAGAGTTAACACTGCTTCCTGTTCACTTTGGGATCCTTATGCCAGGAGATTAGCGAGCGAAGAAAAGGATTATTATACTGACAGCAATAATCAACCAGGATAATCAGGAGGAAGCATAACTTCTGTGACAGGCCAAGGGCAAAGAAGAATACGCTGAGCACTCAGGTAAACCATGTAACCTTCATTCCCAGCTGTAACTGTAAATGGGAAAGCATAGAAACCATGACCTGGTAAAGGCAGAATAACCAAAAGGCTCACACCCTTCAGAATAAGGATGAGCCCTGGGGCATTCCATCAGGCAAATCGCACAGATTGGCAGAAGTGCTAATCACTGGGGAGAGGAATTTAAAATTGGTAGTGGAGGCAGGAAGTGGTGCATATTAGTTGTGATCACAGGACAAACTGCAGCAGCAGCAGCTAGAGCTCCTCCCAGTAACCCCCTTGTAAGGTTTTCCAATCAGAATTCTGGAGAGGCTGTGCCATGACCTCGGGGTATCTGAGCTCAAAGGATGGACTGTAAAGAATCCTGTTGGTAAACAGCCATCATCATGTAAGCAAGGGAAGGCCAACTTTTCCCTCACAACTGTATTAGTTGATAACTCATAACTACTCCTATCTCTGGAAACTTGCCTTCACAAGAACAGGAACGGCCTTGCCTAATAGGCTATGACCACCTACCCCTCCCAATGGAAGACCACTGCGAATGACTGACTTCCATCACGTGGGAGAAACTTTGTTGTACAATTCGTTCCCACAGCTTCCTGTGGGATCAAACAAGCTAGTCTCCAGCTAAGCCCACATTCTGGCTCAGATTCTTATTTTTTTTTTCATCTTTCATCCTATTTTCCTCATTTCTCTTCACCTATTTTCCTCATACTCTTCAAGTGCTTTTTTGATAAACCACCTGAACAAGAATTCCTATCCCATGCTCTGCTCCTAGAAACTCAAGCGAAGACACTTATGTACAACCTCGCTCTGCTAGTCATGACTTGGGAAACTTGATAGATTGTCACATCAAATCTGAAACTTGAAAGCATATTGATAAATTGAAATCTGTAGGTAACATAAACTGTTACAGCTGGATGCATTTCATATTACTTAACTTGGGAAACTAGAATTTATGGTAAATGCAATAAAACACTAAATATACAAGAATCAATAAGCTTCCTATTTCTGCTTTGATGATGTCTTTCCAAAATCTTCATTTCTCTAAAGGCAAGAAACGTGCAATCACACAAAGAGCTTAACTTGCAAATTAGTTGGTTAGTATGCCCAGAAAATTGCAACAGCAGTCACATACACATACAACAAAGAAATGACTTTTGAAATAACTTTCACATAAAATTTATTCTGCTTATTATTAATCATTATTCAGGTGATTTCCACGAAAGTCCAATTAAAAAAATATTGCAAAACAAAGTCACAAATCAGCATTTTACTACAGGGAAATATTTCTAGAAATGATTTATAATACAATGGATTCAAAAAAATTAAATTGAGGAAAAAATAAAAACACCACAGAGAATTTAAAATCTTAATTGGCAAACATAATAGTAGGAAAGGTGGGTTCAACTTTTCTCCAGGCAAAACACAGAGCAAGTGCATTATTTTTTAACTCTGGTTCTCCTAGACTTTGAGACTAGAAATCTAGTGATCAAAATCTAGGTGACCAAAATAAAATTATGAAAAAAGTGTTCCTATCACTATGAAGAAATGTTATTAAAATTCATTATTCATCTTTCATAAATCTGGTATTTATCAAAATTCACCTTCCATTAGGAACACCCGGGTGGCTCATTTGGTTAAGTATCCAACTCTTGATTTCTGCTCAGGTCATGATCCCATGGTTTGTGGGTTCAAGCTGTAAGCACAGAGCCTGGAGCCTGCTTCAGATTTTGTGTCTCCCTCTCTCTCTGCTCCTCTCCAATTCATGCTCTGTCTCTCTCAAAAATAAATTACCTTAAAAAATTAAAATAAAAAAATAATAATGATTTCTTTTCAAGTTCTTTAGCTTATATCTCAAGCCCCTTCTAAGCTTTGACCCTAATCTACTTTTATCAGTGCATCTCTGACAATCCCTAAATAGGATCAACAAAACATGGGCAATTCACTCTTCTCCGACAAATCCCTTATTTATCTGTATTTAATTCTTTATTGCAACAGAATAATGTCATCATTAGGCTCTGGAAGTAACTGGTTGGGTTTAAGTTCTTCAGCATTATTTTGAAGGAAAAACCAGACATCGGTATCAATATATCCATATTGACTTCATTGTATATCTTTAAGTATGAGAGCCATTTTTTCCAAACACAGCCAAGATGTCATTTATTATCACATCTAAAATATTAACAATTATCCCTTAATATCATCAAATAAGGAGCATTCAAATATCTCTGATTCTCTTATACATTTTAAAGTGTTTAATTTGAATCAGGATTCAAATAAGAACCACACATTGTAATTGACTGTGTGTTTCTTAAATCTCCCAAGAATTTTCCATGTCCACTTTCCCCTTTTGCTATTTATTTGTTTAAAAAATCAGGTCATTTGCCTAATAAGTTTTCTACACTCTGGATTTTAATGCCTGCTTCCCTATAGTGTTTTTTAATATGTTCTTCTATGCCCTATATTCCCTATAAGCTGGTAATTAAATCTAGCAGCCTGATCCATTTCGAGGTAAAATTTTTGGCAAGAGTTCTTTATAGGTGGTGATACATACTTCTACCAAGACATATATATCTGGTAGTTTCTCTTTTTGCAGCAGTAATAGTTATAAATGATCATTTCCTCAATCAACTATATCACTAAGTGTTCACAAAATAGTAATAGTTGCATCCTATTATTCCTTATTTATTAACCATAAAACTTTTATATAAATAAACGTACCCTCGTTAACCATTTGACTACCTTGTGCTATAGTTCATATAGGGAAAGCAGATTAAATGCTTGATTCTTTCAATGGGAAAGAATTTTTGAAGATGATTTCTTAGGTAAGAGCTCTGTTAATGAATTGTCACTAATGAGGAGATCTGCTGTACCCACTGTCACCTGCAAACCAGTTAAAGGAATTTCAACATTACTACTTGATATGAGCTTAATATGTGAACATGAAGTTTGGAAAACTCAGTAGATTGGAATCTGACTCTTATCTGACAAATTTAAAAATCCAGACAAAAGGCATTTACGTGCCGATGAATGAATCCGGACTGTGAGGTCTACCTACACTCCAGGTCAAAGGGTACGTGAAAGATTCCAGTGTCTCAATTATGGGTCATGCATAAAAAGGAGACCCACTGGAAGGACAATGGGACTTACATATACCCTGCCGGATTCCTAGTAACTGAGGAGAGACTGAGTGATGAGCTAGAAGAAAACACATCACTTACCACAAGATAACCACAAGTGAGAAGTTTCAAAATAAGTGACAGACTCTCTGAAAGCTTCATGAGAGAAAAACTCATTTTTTAACCCTTCCTGGACCCAGAAGGTTTACATATTAAGTTATTTTAAGTCTAATAAAAACTTCCTGCATCTAATGCTTAAGCAAAAAGGGAGTCTACTGGAAAAATTTATCTTTAGTTAAGTATAATCTGAAGAAGAAAAACCGACAGCAAACATCAGACTCAATGAGGAAATAAGAGCTTTCCCCCTAAGGTCAGGAAGTAGACAAGGATGTCCATTCTCACCACTTTTATTCAACATAGTACTGGAAGTCCTAGCCACAGCAGGAAGAAGACAGAAGGAGGAAGGAAGATGGAAGAAAGAAGAAAGAGAAGAAGAAACAATAAAAGGCATTCAAATTGGTTAAGAAGAAGTAAAACTTTCACTATTTGTAGATGCCATGATACTATTTATAGAAAATCCAAAAGACTCCACTAAAAATCTACTAGAAAAAATAAATTAATTCAGTAAAGTCACAGGATACCAAATCAATGTACATAAATCTGTTGCATTTCTATACACTAATAATGAAGCCACAGAAAATGAAATTAAGAAAATAATCCCATTTATAATTCCACCAAAAGCAATAATATATCTAGGAATAAACTTAACTAAAAAAGTGAAAGACCTGTATTCTGAAAACTATAAAACACTGATGAAAGAAATTGAAGACACCACAAACAAATAGAAAGATAGTTCATACTCATGGACTGGAAGAATTAATATTGTTAAAATGTCATACTACCCAAAGCAATCTACACATTTAATGCAATCCCCATCAGAATACCAATAGTATGTTTCACAGAACTAAAACAAACAATCCTAAAATTTATATGGAACCACAAAAGACCTCAAATAGCCAAAGTAATCTTAAAAAACAAAACAAAACTGGAGGTATCATAATTCCAGAATTCAAGGTATATTATAAAGCTATGGTAATCAAAATAGTATGGTCTTGGCATAAAAATAGACACATAGATCAATAGAACAGAATACAAAACCCAGAGATACGAGTGCCTGGGTGACTCAGTGCGTTGTGCATTCAACTTCAGCTCAGGTCATGATCTCATGGATTGTCAACAAAGGATGAAAGAATATACAATGGGGAAAGGTCTCTTCAACAAATGGTGTTGGAAAAACTGGACAGCTACCTGCAAAAGAATGAAACTGGACCACTATTTTATACCATATACAAAAATAAACTCAAAATGGATTAAAGACCTAAATGTGAGACCCAAAATCATAAAAATCCTAGAATTTATCTGACTTTGGCCATAATTTATCTGACTTTGGCCACAGCAACATTTTTCTAGATTTGTTTCCTGTGGCAAAGGAAATAAAAGCAAAAATAAACTATTGGGATTATATAAAACTAAATAGCTTCTGCACAGCAAAGGAAACAACCAACAAAACTAAAAGGCAAACTACTGAATCAGAAAAGATATCTGCAAATGACATATCTGATTAAAGGATAGTATCTAAAATATACAAGAATTTATAAAACTCAACACCCAAAAAATAATCCAATTTAAAAATGGGCAGAAGACATGAATAGACATGCAGACACATAAAAAGATGCTCAACATGACTCATCATCAGGGAAATACAAATCAAAACTACAATGAGTTACCACCTCACATCTGTTGGAATGGCTAAAATTAACAACACAGGAAACAGCAGGTGTTGGCGAGGGTGTGGAGAAAGGGGAACCCTCTTACACTGTTGATGGGAATGCAAACTGGTGCAGCTACTCTGGAAAACAATATGAAGTTTCCTCAAAGAGTTAAAAATTGAACTACCCTCTAATCCAGTAATCACACTACTGGGTACCCCCAAAACATAAAAACACTAATTCACAGGGATACATGTACCCCTACATTTACTGCAGCACTTTTTAAAATGTCCAAAATATGGAAGCAACCCCAGTGTGCATCAATAGATGAATGGATAAGGGTGTGATATATATATATATATATATATATATATATATATATATATACACACACACATATATATATATATATATATACACACACACAATGGAATATTACTCAGCCATATAAAAGAATGAAACCTTGCCATTTGCAACAACATGGATGGAGCTAGAGAATATAATGTTAAGTAAAATAAGTCAGTAAGAGAAAGAAAAAATACCATATTATTTCACTCATATGTAGAATTTAAGTAACAAATGAGCAAAGGAGAAAAAGAGAGAGACAAACCAAGAAATACACTCTTAATTATAGAAAACAAACTGAAGGTTACGAGAGGGGAGGTGGGTGGGAGAATAGGTTAAATAGGCAAAGAGTTAAAGGATACACTTAATGTGATGAGTGCTGAGTAATGTATAGAATATACATATTACAATAGTTGTACCCCTGAAACTAATACAACACTGAATGTTAACTATACTGGAATTAAAATTAAAAACTTAATTTAAAAATGTATAAACTAAGGAAAAGTTGAGGATTTATTTTTTTAAGTTTAACTATTTTTAAGAAAGAGATAGAACACAAGTGGGGGAGTGGCAGAGAGAGAGAGGGAGACACAGAATCTGAAGCAGTCTCCAGACTCTGAGCTGTCAGCACAATGCTTAACCGACCGAGCCACCCAGGGGCCCCAAAAGTTAGGCATTTAAACTGTGGGAAGGATACAAATGCAGGTAGACCTTTGGGTGTTATTGGAAACAGGGGCCAGAACACCATAGAATTTCTCACTCCATCCCCTGCCTCTGCGTACTGTTAAATGTATGTTTCTTTGTCCCTTATTTCTCTTAGGACTGCTTCTTCTGTTCCCCAAACCATAGACTGCCTTATTTGATGGCGTGCCAAGAGTTATAAAGGTTTACCTTTTACAGCTCTTCCCCTCTGGAGAAATTATGCCATCACTTTGTCCTGAGTCCCCAAGTTCTAGGGATGGAACTCATTTGCCAGCTTGGCCAAGGGCTGAAGTCAACTTGTAACATGGCTCCTTCACAGGCACCAGGTAGAATGCTCGAAGCGACATTGTGCCAAGTGAAAGATATCCCTAATCCCACAGATGCCCACTGCACAAGGACTGTGAATATTAGTTCTACCACTTAATACCTATGAGAATAAGGGCAAATTGCTCAAGCACTCTGTACTGAACTTCCACATATGTAAAATATGGACAGCATTGTTCCTATTTTCCATCCAAGATTTCTGTAAGAAACAATGGATGAAGATTCTAATAACACTTTGTAAACTAAAAGGCAAGATAAATGATAAATAATGATGATACAACACCCCAACATCATAAGTGATTTCTCTTCCTCTGTATACTTATGGACCATATAAATAATACCACATAGTATACCATTAGATTACCTCTTGCCAAATACTCCTCTTATATGTAAAATGTCTTATCTGTTTCACCAGCCACGTAGTACATGTTATGAGGGTAAGAGTTGTAAGCCAAGTAGGGACTGCAAAGTGGTGACCCACAGACTTGCTTTGTCTTAAATGTCCCTGACCATCACACTTTCTCTAGAACACACAATCAAGGCACCCCCTTTAACTTAACTTGTCTCTTCAAGCCTTGTCTGGCCACTACAGTCATTTGAATCTGTGACCCCCAAACAAGAAAGAGCATGGACTATGGAGAATAACAACTGTGAGTTTAAATGATGGTGGCAATAATTTTAAAAAAAATGTTCTCTGCTTATGGGTTTCTCTTCGTCCTTCATAGTATACATATTTGGCCATCCACCAAAATGTTAACAGACATTGTGGCTGGGAAATACAATCTTCTTCCTACCGAAATAGTAGGATCTTTTCCCCCCAAAGTTCTACTATTTTTATAAAGAGCAAAAATTAAAAGTTATTGTTTAGGAAATGAATGAGTAAACTTGGCTCAGCAACTATTGGTGTATCACTTGGCTTACAGTCATCTTTGTATTGATTTCCCTGGTTCTCATCCCACCCTGCCCTGGGCTATTTGAAAAGCTGCGGTTAAAACCCATCCTCTGTTTTGACCATTTTCTGCCCAGTCATTTTATGCTTCAGCAAAATTCTTACTGCCTTCCTTAGTGGACCTCTGGGAATAGAAGAACAACTTCAATAAAAGTATAGAGAATTAAATGATGGGACCAAGCCATTAACAAAACTCTAAGCTTGTCCTAGATTTCTAGAACGTATTACATTAGCATTGCTCCTCTAGATTTTAACATATCCTGGTGCATATTATTTAACAAATAAGTGTTTACATTTATCAAACGTTTTTTCTGCATCAATAGTCACTTGTTTTTTGGTTTATCAATATGGTAAATTCTCTTACATATTTTTTTACATTGATTGAGACTTCAGTGCATTCCTAGATGAGCTTTACCTGAATGATGAATTATTTTTTAACAATCCAATGTTTCTTTAGCTAATATTTAATTTAGAATACTGAAACATGCATCCACAAGTGAAACTGGCTCATAATATTTTTATTGCCTTTATCTGATACTAGAATCAAGATTGCACTAATCTCATTAAATAAGCTGAAGTGTTTCTGGAGAAATATTATAAGATTAATGTTTCCTTGAAAATTTAGTAGAAATTCCATGTGAAAGAGACCAAGGGCTACAAAGTTTTGGTACAAGGGCTACAAAGTTTGGTGGCAGGGGAGGTCTTTTACGACCATTAAATGTCTCTACTGGTTATTGACTTGTTCAAGTTTTCATTTTTTTTTAATGTTTATTCATTTTTGAGAGAGAGAGAGAGAGAGAGGAGCATGAGTGTGGGAGGGGCAGAGAGACAGGGAGACACAGAATCCGAAGCAGGCTCCAGGTTCTGAGCCGTCAGCACAGAGCCCAACGCGGGGCTCAAACTCACGAAGAGATCATGACCTGAGCTGAAGTCAGATGCTCAACCAACTGAGCCACCCAGGCGCCCCTTGTTCAAGTTTTCTAATTTGGGCACTTTGTATTTTTCCAAATAGTTTATGCTAGGATTTTGTAAATTACCAAGTATATTCTGACGTAGTTACTCATAAAATTCTTTTACTTAAAATCTGTTATATCTGTAGCTATTTTTCTTTTTCATTGCAAGTTTCTGTTTTCATTCTGTTTTTTTTTTTCTTTTTCTTGTTTGATCTTGCTAGAGAGCTTTAGTTCTGTTGATATTTTTAATTTTTTTTTATTTTAGAGAGAGAGCATGAGCAGGGGAGAGGGACAGAGAGAGAGAGAATCTTAAGCAGGCTGCTTGCTCAGTGCGATGCGAGACTCGATCCCATGACCCTGGGACCAAGACCTGGGTTCAAATCAAGCGTCGGACACTCAACAAACTAAGCCATCCAGGTGCCTCATATTTTTATTATTTTTATTTCTTCATTTTATTAATTTCTTTTTTAATGTTGTCAATTCTTGTTTCTTTCAGTTGGCTTCTTTGTATTCACTCTGCTACATTTTCAACTCCTTCAACTGAATGTTTAGCTTATTCGTTTTCAAACTTTATCTTCTGGTAAGTTTACTTGAAACTGTACATCTCCATCAAAGGACTATGGTAGCTGTGTCTTACAAACAGTAACTTGTGAGGTTTTAGTGTTGTTTGAGTCCTAAAACTTTGTACTTCCTTTCATGATACCCCCCATTTTTTTAAATATATAAAAGGACATTTTATTATTGTTTTGTTAGATAACAGTGCATATACTCAATTGCATTTTTTCAAATGACAAATAAGACACAAGATAACATCTCTTTGATTCCTGAAAACCTCAATACCATCTGTGTTTTGGAAGACCCAGTTTCCTACATCTATGATACTGTCCACAGGATATCAATAGTGCTTAGTAGTCAAGAACATTTTGCTAAGTTGTTCTATCATATCCTTCCTCAAAGTGTTCATTTTTTTCTTTTAATCCAGTTTTCAGCACTTGATCATGTGTTTCTTCATTATTATGCGCAGGCTCTGGCTGTGGGATAGGTTTTGTGTGTTCATACAGAATGTCCATGGAACGGTGGTAGCATACTGTCCTGCCATTAGATGTCAAGGCAAACTCTACTTTGCAATGACAGTCATCTGGAAGAGGAGAATACGTAGATTTATGACAAACACAATATAAAGTTCCATTTTAAATTGGAAATAAATGTTTTCAGATAGTGCTATTCGATAGCGCCTGTTTTACTGCTGCTAATACCATGGTGACTCAAGATGCTTACCAGGTGGTGTGAAAGATGATCTGAAGAGAAACTGCTTTTAACAATTTCTTTTTTTGTTTATTTTTTTAACGTTTATTTATGTTTGAGAGACAGAGAGAGAGAGCATAAGCAGGGGAAGGGCAGAGAGAGAGGCAGACACAGAATCAGAAGCAGGCTCTAGGCTCTGAGCCGCCAGCACAGAGCCCAATGTAGGGCTCGAACTCACAGACCGTGAGATCATGACCTCATCCGAAGTCGGCCGCTTAACCGACTGAGCCACCCAGGCGTCCCGAGAAACTGCTTTTAAAATCTGCTTCCAGGTATAGCTATTTTCATCCCTGACAGTCGCTCACTGCGAGCCCGCCATTTTACTTCGATCCTCATGATCCTCTTTTAATCCAAGGATTATTTATTGATATAAAACCTGACATTTAGGATTAGGTAAACTATGCTTCTTTTCTTGTTTAAAATTTCTAGTGTTAATTGATTTTGGTCAGAGAATACAGCATACATGATATTGATTCTTTGGAATTTAAGACTGCCTTTACGGTATAGTAAATTTTCCATGTGGGGAATACACAAATACATATGAACTCACATGTACATATGTATGTGTATACATATATAAAATAGTTTAAGCTTCCTTATCACATTACTCTTTTAGGTCTCTATTAGTGTTTATCTGATTTATTTATCAATTTCTGATGAAAGCATGTTAAAATCTTCTGCAACATATATTGAGACATCTATTTCTCTCTACTATTATGCTATTGGAGCTTTGTATAGTTTGATGCTATATGCTTAAAGCATATGTATTCATGGCCGTTATAATTTTACCAGTATACATCACCATCACCCTTTTTCCCATATAACATTTTTTGCTCTGGTGTATCTGAAGTCAGATATTAAGATGGCCACTCTCTTTTGGTTCATAGTGTCAATATGAGTTTGTATTCTTTTTATTTTCAAATTTCCTATGTTTTTTGCCTGATTTGAATCTAAATAGTGCACTATTGATTTTCTGTGTTTTACTTAAGATATCATCCAAACTTCCAGCTTTTAACTGGTGGGATGACCAATTCACATTTATTAAAACTATTTTTTTTCTTTTTTTTTTTAATTTTTAATGTTTATTTATTTTTGAGACAGAGAGAGACAGAGCATGAGTGGGACAGGGGCAGAGAGAGAGAGAGACACAGAATCCGAAGCAGGCTCCAGGCTCTGAGCTGTCAGCACAGAGCCCGACGCGGGGCTCGAACTCATGGACCACCAGATCATGACCTGAGCTGAAGTCGGACGCTCAACTGACTGAGCCACCCAGGCGCCCCTAAAACTATTATTATATGAAGACTACTTTTTCATATTTTCCAGTGATTGTACTTTCCCTATTTATCTTTTTTCTCCTTTCTTTCCATTAATTCCATCAAGTATTCTTGTCTGATACATATATACAGCACTGAATTCTAATGTCAGTCAAATTACTATTTTAGTTGATCTGCTCTTCTTCTGTGGCCTTTTAGAGTTATCTCTTTATTAATACAGTTAATTTTTAAAGCTTATTTATTATTTTGAAAGAGAGAGAGAGCACGCACATGTGCAAAAGTAGAGGAGGGACAAAGAGAAGAGACAGAATCCCAAGCAGACTCTATGCCATCAGCATAAAGCCTATGCTGAGCTCCAGCTCACAGACTCAGATCACGACCTGAGCCAAGATCAAGAGTCAGACGCTTAACCTACTGCACCACCCAGGTGCCCCAATACAGTTAACTTTTGATATAATGTGTCTAAGCATAGGTTTTTCAATACTCATTCTATATGGCAATCTTTAGTCCTTTTCAATCTGAAATCTTACATCTTTCTTTAATTCTGAGATATTTATCATAATTATTTTGCCCTTCTGTTCCTCTTTCCCCTTCTGGAATATTTTGTTATCCAAATTTTGGGACTTCTACTTCTATTCTCTATCTCCTTTTCCTTCATTACTTATTGCTCCTCCTGAAAGATTTCCTGACTCCAATTTTCCTGCTCACAAACTCAGTCTTTAGCTCTTGTTATCCCACTATTTATTCCATCTAATTAGTTCTTTATGTCGATTCTTTTTCATATCCAGTATTCTCAACTTGGTTCTTTTTGGTTTTGTTGATAATTTGTGCGATTAACACACTCCTGTGGCAGGCTGAACATTAGCTCTCCTAAAGGTGTCCATATTCCAGTCTCTGGAAGCCATGAATATGTTACCTTACATGGTATGTTAATTTCCTAAGGTACTTTCCATAACAAAGTACCACAACCTGGGTGGCTTAAGACAACAAAAATGTATTTTCTCACAGTTCTGAAGGCTGTATATCTAAACTCAAGGTGTTGGCAGGGCCATGCTCCCTCTGAAGGGTCTAGGAGAGAATCTGTCCTATGCTTTTCTCTTAGTTTCTGGTGTTGCCTGTAATCCTTGGAATTCCTTGACTTCAAGACACATCACTCAACTATACCAATGTAATCAATTGGCATTCCCCTGTGTGTCTGTGTCTGTGTCTGTGTTAAAATTTCCCTCTTCTCTTAAGGACACCAACCACTGGATGAGGGGTGACTCTAATCCACTATGATTTTATCTTAACTTGAAAATACCTGAAAAGATCCTGTTTCGAAATAAAGTCACACTCACAGTTACCAGGGGTTAGGATCTGAACATATCTTGTTGGAGGAGACTATTCAACCCAGTGCACATAGCAAAAAGAATTTTGCAGTGTGGTTAACTTAAATATTTTGGGGGCGCCTGGGTGGCTCAGTCGGTTAAGCGGCTGACTTCGGCTCAGGTCATGATCTCACGGTCTGTGAGTTCGAGCCCTACGTCCAGCTCTGTGCTGATAGCTCAGAGCCTGGAGCCTGCTTCAGATTCTGTATCTCCCTCTCTCTCTGCCCTCCTCCTGTTCACACTCTGTCTCTATGTCTCAAAAATAAATAAACGTTAAAAAAAATAAAAAAATATTTTGACATGGGGATGTTGTATTATCTTGAATTATCCAGGTGGGCCCAGTATAATCACAAGATTCTTATAAGAGGGAAGTAGGAGGTTAGAAAAGAGAGCTACTATACTGTTGGCTTTGAAAATTGAGCAAAGAAGGAACCATACGCTATGCAATGTAAGTGGCCTCCAGAAACTGGAAAAGAAAAGCAACAGGTTTTTCCTTGGAGCCTCCAGAAGGAACCAGCCTTAATGATACCTTGATTTTTAACTCCATCAGACTCACTTTGAATCTGACCTCTGGTATTTTAAGAAAATATATACATGCTGTTTTTATTACCAAGTTTGCTCTAATTTTAACTGTTATTAAATTGCTGTTACAGCAACAATGGGAAACAAATACAACCCCCTTATCTTTTTGAAGATCTTTAGTGTGCTTCTTTTAAATTCTTGACTGATTTGTCCCATACTTCTAACTTGTGTGATATATAGTGTTTCATTATCCGTCTTTCATGAACTCTCTGGGATCTCAGTTTGTTTGTTTGCTTGTTGTTTGTTTGTTTCTGTGAGCTTCTATACCCTGGGGTATCAGCTAGTCTGTCTGCTGAGATGTATCGGAGAATAGGAGCCTAGTCCTCAGTCTGCGTCACTCTAGGTGATTTTATTTTATTATTATTTTTTTAAGTTTATTTATTTTAGAGACATAGAGATTGCAAGCAGGGGAGGGGCAGAGAGACAGGGAGAAAGAGAATCCCAAGAACGTTCCACGCTATCAGCCCAGAGCCCGACGTGGGGCCAGAACTCACTAACCACAAGATCGTGACCTGAGCTGAAATCAAGAGTTGGATGCTCAATCAACTGAGCCACCTAGGTGACCCTAGGTAACTTAAAAAAAAAAAAAAAAAAAGAGCAGGGAAGTTAACTCATGGGTATAGCCTGGACACAGACTCACTATAGACTACTCCACAAGGAAATTCCTCTGTTCAGGCTGGTCTTGAAACTCTTAAAATGAAGTGACACTGGGGAGAAGAAGTCATATTGTGGTCTACGAGTCCTGAGGTTGAAAGGGAAGATGCAGGGGAATAAACCCAGAAGAGTTTGTTCATTCTATACCTCTTTGAATTATCTCTTTGTCCCAGCACTACCTGATAGGAACTGGTAAGGAACACTGCCTAATAGCCTCTCCAGGGGCCCTGGGCTGTTGCTGCAGATTTTTGGTGGCTGTGGGCCAGGTAATAAATGTCAGAAGCTATGTGAGTAAGAGGCAAAAGCAGGACTGACGTGCTGTGCCCCAGTCTATCTTCCTATTGCTGTGCGGTCACCTTTAGCCTAAGCCTTTGGTACCCATATTGGCTTTTCTCAAATTTTTTTTTCCTGGCAATTCCTTACATACAAGCTTCCTTCTTACTTCTATAGATTCTTCAGAGTGGACACTGAAATAAAGAACCAGTAATTCATATGAGTTTTCCATTTTGTCCTACAAAATGGGACTGCAAAATAAAGCTAATTATCCCTCTGTAAATGGGAGGGCAGTGGTTACATGGGGGTGTAAGACAATATCGGAAGAATCAGGATTGTGTGTGCACATGAAAAGCTCTTCACTCCAAGGTGAACATGATGACTTGGGTAATACAGAATGCACAAATGAGCAGATGTCCTCATTTGGGAATCAGTTTCATTTGAAATAAGTTTTTTGTGTGATATATAATTTTGTTTTCATGAAGTTAATGATCTTCAGGTCATCACTGGGCTTATGCTATTGGTTCTCTTACATTATATCTCTGTAAGGAGATACCTAGCAAACCAATTTCTTCCTGAGATACAGAGCCAGAATCCAGCCCATTCCGCTCCTATACTTGCACATGTTACTTGAAAATGTCTTTTCGCTCTCTTGTTTGTGTTCTGTGAGTACCACTATACCCAAATCACATTTAGGGATTCAACCTACTCATTAGAAGTGGTAAAAATGAAAAAAAATTCTTCATAGAAGAATAGTTCTAAACAGAAAAGCAATTTGCATTGATATCTACCAAGCCTTTCTTCAGACAATTTAATCTAGAGAATGATTCTTCTACAATTAAAGAAGAATTGTTAGAAACCTATTTTTTCTTTAAATAAATTATGTATAGTTTGGTAGAGTGATTATTACTCCATTGCTACAAAATTAAGAGGGATAATTATATACACATTCACTCACAAGTTAAAATAATGAGACTTCCAAGCATAAATAAAAGAAAGACAATGAATCAAACAATTCATATACATGAATTAGAACTATTGGAACCAATGGGTCCAAAATTTAACAAAATTTAAAAGAAGCATAATATTCTAAAAGACGTAAATGATAAAATATTATATATGTATGCATACACACACACACGCATACATGTATATAAATTATCTAAGATTTCCTTCATGTCCTTCCTCCCTCCTTTATTTCAACCAAACATAACTTGTACTATAAGTATTTACCATACACATGATGGCTCAATATTTTTTTTTAATGTTTTGCTGAGATATGATTGACATGCGAAAAAACTATACATCTTTCATGTATACAATCTGATGAGTCTGGAGATAAGTGTACATCCCTGAAATCATCATCATGACCAATTCCATAAACATACTTACTACCACCAAAAGCTTCCTCCTACCTTCTTTATTTTTGTGTGTATAATAAGACCTTAACATAAGAGCTACCCTCTTATAAAATGTGTAAGTACACCATATAGTTTTGTTACAAAGCTATAATAATCAAAACAGTATGATATTGATGTAAAAACAGACACATAGATCAATGGAACCAAATAAAGAGTCCAGATATAAACCTTCTCATATATGGCCAACTGATCTTCAACAAAGGTGCCAAGAATACACAATGAAGAATGTATAGTCTTTTCAATAAATGGTGTTAGAAAAACTGGATATCCATATGCAAAGGAATTTAATTGGGCCATTATCTTATACCATAAACAAAAATCAACTCCAAATGTGGTAAAGACTAAACATAAGACCTAAAACTGTAAAACTCCTAGAAGAACACCTAGAGAAAAGGGCTTCTTGATATTGGCCTTGCAAGGATTTCTTGGATATAACACCAAAAGTATAGGTAGCAAAAGCAAAAACAAACAAATGGATTTATGTGAAACTAAAGATCTGCACGGCAAAGAAAGTAATCAATAAGGTCAAAAGGCAACCTATGGAATGGGAGAAAATATTTGCAAACCATATCTCTGATAAAGGGTTAATATCCAAAACACATAAAGAATTCCTGTCACTCAATAACAAAAAACAAATAATTATGGCCAAAAGATCCAAATAGAAATCTCTCCAAATAAGACATACAAATGGCCAACAGGTATATGAAAAGGCGCATGACATCACTAATCATCGGGGAAGTACAATGAGAATTCAGCTCAATATTCTTATTAACACATTGTGAGGGAGGGCTGTACTGTTACCACGTATGCAGATGATAACAGATTTCATTGTCCCTTTCAAGCCAACCCCATAAAAGCAAAAAGTGTCATTCTCCAATGGGAGGGCAGCAGAAAGGAAAATAGTCAGGGACTCTGGAGTCAGCCTGTTCTATTTTCTTTAGGCTTTCTCAAGATACACATTACATCTTTTCATGTGTCGAATGATAAGTAATGTTGAGCATATGCCGCACACACTGAACACTGTATAAGCATGGAATTGTTCATTCCTTTCCAAGTGGAGGGTCACGATCTCTGTGCCTCATTAGTGAGGCAGCATAGAAAGAGCGGGAAACCTGGCTTGAAAAATTCCAGCTCTGCTGTAGAATTTTAAACAAGGGATTTAACTTCTCTGTTAAATAGGGATAGTAATTCTTCACCATAAACATTTCCTAGGATTGTTTTAAGGATAAATTTAGATCATATAAATGTGTGAAGACTCAAGACCTATCAGGAATTTTGTGTAGTTCTGTAAATATAATATATGGTACAAAGTAGAAAATGTAATATTACAGCTATTAAATAGTAAAGACATGTTAGAGCATCATTTTTTTTAAACTCTAATAAAATAGTGAATCTAGGCAATACTCAACAATGGCTACTAACATCACACACAATAAAGATCTAATTTCCAGTTTTCAGGAAATATAGGAGGCAAAAGTACACTTTAAATGATACCACAAGGAAGCAAATACCAAAGTCCAGAATTAAAGAAGTTCTGTAAGATAAATTGCTTTCTTTCTTTAACATATTGCTAACGGTGGGGTGGGGGGCGTGGGAAGAGGGGGAATCTATGGATTAAAAGAGACTTAAGAGATATGTGAGAACCAAATTTATGTGAGAACACTGGAAATTGATTCAAACGAGCCAAGATTTTTAAAAATCATTTTGGACACAAACAGGAAATCTGAACACTGACTGGATATTTCTTGATATTAAGGAACTATTGTCAATGTTTTAGGTGTGACAATGGTATTATAGTTATGTTTTTAAGCAATTTAGAGATACCAACTGAAATGTTCTTGGATGAAATAACATAGTGTCTGAGAGTCTCCTCAAAAAGATCAGAAGGTATGGGGGCTCGGGGGGGGGGGCAAGGAGGTGCAGATAGAAGGAAAATGTACGCATAGTACATAAAATGTAAGAACTATTATTTAGAAAAATCTTGGGGACACCTGGGTGGCTCAGTTGGTTAGGCATCTGACTCTTGGTTTCAGCTTAGGTCATGATCTCACGGTTTGTGGGTTCGAGCCCCGACTTGGGCTCCGTGCTGGTAACACTGAGGCTACCTGGATTCTCTGTCTCCTCCTCACTCTCTGCCCATCCCCCACTCTCTCTCTCTAAATAAATAAATAAACATTTTTTTAAAAAGATAAGAAATCTTGAATATGCTATGCTCCCTGTGAAGCGACTTAATATTCACCCATCGCAAGCATAATTTACACTCTCACAAGTCCTAACAAGAGCTCAGGAGTCAGAAATCACAAAACATAGACACTTATTAAATATTTTTTTTAATACTAAACTTTGAGGTCTTGGCCATGCGTCAGTGAGAGGAGTATCTGTTTATTTCCATTGCAGACTGGACACTTTCAGACCACAGGCTTTTAATTTAACTGATAATTTTTTCAAAGTATAATGGTAAGATGGGCTTTATCGTTGTAATCATTAAAGAAGTCTCAGGAACTCCTGTGAGAGATCCATGCTCACTAAGCCATAACCTCAAAGAACAAAGTATGCTCAAGGTACTTTTTAAAACTGGTTTGTGGTGTACCATTTGTTCTTCAGGCTCCCAGACCCTGGACTACACAAGCTACAAATACATTTCAGGTGCAAATTATTTGCACTGTTAAACTTTATAGTCCATAAAGTCATTCATGCTGATTAAAATTTTTGAAATGCTAGATTTCTAAGTGGATGACGGCAAATTACCAGCCAACATCTCTATTTTTAGCAGATTAAATAATCATAACATAAACTACATGAGGCTTCAGAGGATCTATGCTTTATACACACTTTCTAAAAATATATGTATAATACCAGAAAATTTTGGAACAGCTTGTACACTGAAAATAAAAATGTATCTTTAAATACTCAACTTCAAAAGTCCTGGATGGCACCCAGTCCACCCAGCTATATACACCATCTTTGCTTCAATTCTTAAAAACAATAGCAGTTTAAATGTAGTTCTATCATCACACGACATCCCAGATAAAATGAAGAGAAAATCCCAGTCATTCCACCCAACCACATGAATCTCTCCTCTTTTCATTAAATGATGGGAATCGTATTAATGTGCTGGGGCTGCAGTAACAAAGTGTCACACATGGAGTGGCCTAAACAACAGAAGTGAGGTATCTTGCAGCTCTGGGAGCTAAAAGCCCAACATCAAGGTATAGGCAAGGCCGGTGCTTTCTATTGGCTGTGAGGAAGAATTTGTTCCATGTGCCCCTCCCCATCTCCAGCCCCAACTTCTTGAGGTTTGCTAATGATATGTGGCATCCATTGGCTTGTATGAGCATCACTCTGCCTTCATTTTCACAGGGCATTTCACCTAGGTGTCCAAATCTCTCCTTTTTATAAGGACACCACTCACAGTGGATTAGGCGTCCAATCCACTTCAGGATGACCTCATCTAACTTAACTAATTACAGCTGCCGTGATCCTATTTCCAAATAAGGTCACGTTCTGTGGTATGATCGGTTAGGACTTCAACACTGACGTTTGGTGGTAAGCAACTCAATGCATACCAGGAATTAAGATAATTGGCTCATGCTGCATACATACTCAATCATCCAGGGCACACACAAGGCAGAAAAAAACCCAAATCAAATTAGAAGGAGGAACTCTACATATCAAAGTTGTATAGATCTATTTCAATAATTCATTCATGCATGCATTCAAGAAAACAATGAATAAATACCAATGACATATAGGCATAATAGAGGATAACAGAGTATACACATCATTAGGGACGGCCTGACTCATGTTTTATGTGCTGCATGACTAACAATTTTTTTAAAATTCTCATTCAACATTTATTTTAGTAGCAGTGGAAAGAAACGGATAAATTATTAATAAAATTATATACTTTCTTCATTTCAAAATTATGCATTAAATTTAAAATAACATTTACTTCTACTTGGGAAAATCTTCCTGGTCATAATTCTCTGTCATTCATACCTGAATAATGTTAATAATTCATACTCACTAGGGATCAAGGTAGGTTACAAGACTATAGTTACAGATAATTGTTCCACAAATATTTGAAAGGCTTTTTGGCAAAATAGTTCCTCTACTTCTACGGTTCTTTCTTTTTAATTTTCCTTTGCATCTTCGAACTAATTAAATCTTGGGAGGTATACTTAAAAGTTCAAAATAAATCACTCATTCTCATCAAATAGTACTATACTAGACTTTGAGCTGACCAGGACGGCCGCATGCAGGGAACTGTCAATGGCTGGTCTCAGAGTGGGTAGCACAACCCAATGTTTTTGTATCCCAAACATAGTGATGGAGATAAAAGGAAACCTAAGAGGAACCTCTTAAAAATTTCCATTTATTGGCCCTGTATATTAGGAGGTACAGACCAAGAACAGTGTGCATTTTTCCAGTCGTGTAAGGATTATTTATGGAACTGTGACTTAATGAACACCATATTTCCCATTCATTCCAGTGAGATTTTAGTATCTCCTGAACAACTGGACCCCCAGGAGGCTCTTTGATCTGTTTCTTGATTAGTTTTGCAAATTAGTAGGGGAAATGATCACATAAATCAGGGAATCTCAAGATTGGAAACACCTAGAAGCTAGAGGAAATACCCAGAACGTCCCTGTGGTCTGTCTTTGCCCAGCTTTACGCACCAGGGAAATCATCTGTTCAACAGTGTGGTGCACAGACTCTTGTCTAAACATGTGGGTACAAAATCTCACTTCTGGCACTTACTAGCTATGTGACCTTGGGCAAATCATTTGACCTTTCTGTATCTCACTTGCCTCTTAAGCAAAATGGTTGTGCCAACAGTTCTGTGCAGAGTAAGTACTTTAATACCTATAGACTATTTGGAACAATGTGCCATATACTAAACACAAATGCTAGCTATTATTAGAAATTCGTAACTGAACAGTAAACTACCTCCTTGTGATGTTCAGTGTTGATTTGAACTTTAAACAAGCATATTTCTCTGTTGGCATGGAGTGGGCAGTGAGCAGCTGAATGTGCATCCTATCCAATAAGCTTCCTACAAGGCAAACATTGATCTCTCTTTCCAGGATAGAGCTCTGCCCGTCAGGAAGATGCTCTCTGACCATACTGATCCTGTTGGAAATGTTTTGGAAGCCCTTTGCTAAACAGAAGAGCAGCCTGGTGCACACTCAGCTTACCGAGCCAGCCTCCTACTTTCCCTCAGCATGCACAGACTCCTTGTTGCCAGACAGTTGAGGCTAGAGTTCCCAACATCTACTAGGGACTTTTCCTCTATCTCCTTCTAGATTAAGGGAGGATGGGAATCAATCTCATTGTCGTGCTGAGTTGTTTAACCTGAAAGCAAGTGTGTTTCGGTTTCGTGGTGTTAGATACAACCCAAGTTACAAGAACCTGAAAACGCATCTAAAAACTAAGAGCCGGGGTGCCTGGGTGGCTCAGTCAGTTGAGCGTCCAACTTCGGCTCAGGTCATAATCTCATGGCTCATGAATTCAAGCCCAGCATTGGGCTCTGTGCTGACAGCTCGGAGCCTGGAGCCTGCTTCGGATTCTGTGTCTCCCTCTCTCTCTGCCCCACCCCTGCTCGTGCTCTCTCTCTCTCTCTCTTTCTCAAAAACACATTAAAAACAGCCATCAGCCACCGTAACATAGCCCTTAAAATGTTCTTCTGGTCTAGCCACTCAATAGATGTTTATATCAGTAATTGCAAAATAGAAAAATAATTTTAGAAAACTATAATTAAAGACCACAAATTATACATTCCACAAGATGAACAAAAGTTCATGGGGGCGGGGCAGACCAGGGAAATTACCATGTACTGGAGGAGGTAGATAAGCAAGAGGAAAGGGACTAAGGTTTAGGAAGTTTCTAGAGTGGAAGTATTTGAACTGCATCTTGAAGAATATGTGACGACGATTTGCAATGTTTTATCTGTCCTAAAAGATAACTTACTATAACAGTGACTAAAGCAGAATCAGCAGCATAATAGGAAGAAAGCAGCACGGATGGCTTGGAAACAAATTTATCCACTCGTTCATTAAGCCCTACACACCCATCCTCTACAGAATCACTAGGCAAGGGTAAGAGACTATGGAAAGTGCACAGATGCATGTTTATCTCATGATAAGTGGCCAGGAGCACAGAATTACAGTCTGCATGGTTAGAGCTAGAAGATGAGAGTTTATATTATAAAAATATTCAAGCATACAATGGCCTATCTTTCACAACTTTACACTGAATGATTTTTATTTGCCACTCACTTCAGTTGTGATCCTGCATATCCCAATGTAATTAAATTCCTTTTTAAAAATTTCTTTGTCAGTTAACATGATCTATAGTGCTCAGAGTTAACAGTAACACAGGTACTAAGAAAGAAACAGCTGTCCCTGACTTTCAGGATTGGCAAATACCTCGGTGTGTAGTTATCGTCTGTTCCTGTGTGTGATATAGATGTGGAGACAAATGAGCAGCATTAATTCTCAATTATCTATTCATTTAGTTATGTGTGTGGCAATGTAATGAATACTTCTACAGATAAAACAAAGAGATGATGTACAATGCCTAATTCTATGCCCCCTTGACTGGAAGATTAAAATCCATTTGGGAAGATAAGATCTATGTCTGTGAAAAAATAAGTCACTATGTAAGATGGTATACAATTAAATGTCAAAATGAAGGTTAGAAGCTAGAATATTATTGAAAGAAACCACTGTGAGCAGGGGCAATAGTAGACCTTATCACAAGAGAAGGGGCATGGGCTAGAACTTGAAGAAAGGGTATTATTCACATTAAAAATTAAAGATTTAATATGCAGTCAGAGAAAATACAATTGAGAAAAGCCAACTCAAGAGAGTTGTCTCTACAACTGAGGAAATAAAGACAGTTATGGAGAAGCCAAAGATAAGGATCTGATTAGATTATTGGATGGATTTCAAAGCCAAACCTGGGGATTTTGGGCTTTTCCTATAGTCAAGAAATAATCATTGATATCGTCCAAGGCAAAGCAGAATATGGAGAATCTGATTTGGTTTGGTTTGATTTGGTTTTAGGTAGCTTTGCCTGTTCTAATGAATGAGAACATGAATAACACCAAACACCGAATAAGCCAAAACCATGTAAATTTGCCTTTGGATGGCACTACAAGTATGGCTAGATACTTTCTAGAGAGTAATTCCTATACTAGAGAGTAATTCCTATAATTTCTTCTATAAGGAACTTGAAAATAAGAAGGAAAAAAAATCCATCCCACCTAGCTCAGGGATTCTATAGGATCAGACATCTTTTGCACTAGAGAAAAATTAACTCACCTTTGTTTTGAAAGCCTAGGTACAAAGGAGGGGATTATCTGAGAAGGAGGGGATCTGATAGTTATGTAGAAAGAGAAGGTACAATGTAGGGAGAATTGGTTCCCCAAAAAGTGACGGGGTTGGGAAGAAGATTCACTTTGTGAACAGCATAGGCCAGGGCTTCTCATGTTTCACCATTGTTCCCTGGTGTGGCAGGAACTCCTTAAGTTGGGCATGCATAGATACCTCGGACACTGAGCCAAAGATTGACAGCCAAGATTGGAACAGAGCAAAACTCCTTGGAACTGTGGGTAATGGAACCCCTGACACTCAAGGAAACAAAAAAGCAGCTCAGCAGTGACCATGAAACTAAGATCAGAGGTAGTCTTCAAATGGACTCCCCAAATAGGGATGATTTCTCAAAATCATTGAAGGTGGTTTTCCCCATAGACAATTGGGTGGGGACTAAATCAATCAAAGGTGATTTACAAAAATAAAGAAATGTGACAGTTGTCACAACTGAGGGCAATAGAGCAAATTTATAACCTTATTCTATTTGGTTTCCCATATTCTCTTAAGAAGCACACTGCCTCATTCCTTGAATGAAAATTTTAGGGCACCAAATATAACGAGGTCTAAAAGCAGAACTGGTCAGTATTGAAGTTGAGTGAGGAGAGAGAATCTTCCATGAATTGGAGAGATTCAGAGTGAGTGAGAGGCCAGAACCTAGCCCCCCACTACTAAAGGTGTTATTAGATAGCTGAGTTTATACAATGGTAATGGAGTCTATGCAAATGTGTAACCAGCTATGTATGTTGAATGACATTCATTCATCAAGGAAAAATTATTTCTACCACTCTTATGCCAACTTATAAACGCTAGTATAAACCTTTTTCCAGCTTTATTGAGGAATAATTGACAAATAAAATAATATATATTTAAAATGAACATGTGTTGATTACATTGTTGAGATTATGATAATCACCATAATCAAGTTAATTAATACTGCATAGTTATACTCTTTTTTGTGTATGTAGTAAAAACATGTGAGATCTACTCTCAGCAAATTTAAGTATATCCCACAGTATTATTAACTACAGTTGCCATGCTATATATTAGAACCTTAGAACTTACTTATCTTATAATTTCAAGTTTGTTCCCTTTGACCTACAGCTCCCTATTTCTTCTAATCCCTAGCCTCTGACAACCACCATTCTAGTCTCTGTTTCTGACGCTGGCTTTTTTTTTTTTTTCCTTTCCTTTTTTTTAGATTCTACATATAAGTGATACCATATAGTATTTGTCTTTCTAGGTCTGGTTTATTTCACTTAGCATATAATGCCCTCCAGGTTCATCTATGTTGTCACAAATGGCAGGGTTTCCTTCTTTTTTATGGTTTAATATATCATTTATATAACATTATATATGTATATTATATATATCACATTTTTTTATCCATGTATCTCCTCAATAGACACATACATTGTGTCCATATCTTGGCTATTGTGAATAATGTTGCAATTAACATAGGAGTACAGACATGTCTTCCAGATACTGATTTTGTTTCCTTTGGATGTATACTAAGAAGTGAGATTGCTGGATCATACGGTAGTTCTATTTGTAATTTTTTGAGGAACCTCTATACTGTTTTCCATAGGTGCTGCCAGTCAGGTACAAATTTTGATAATGATATTTAAAATGCTAAGTGTTATGGACTAAATGATTGTGTCCCTCAAAAAATTTTAAGTGGAAGGCCTGTATTTGAAAGTGGAGCCTCTAGGTTAGGATGAGGCTATAAGAGTAAGAGCACCATGATGGGATTAATGCCCTTATGAAAACAGAAAGAGATCAGTCCTCTGTCTCTGCCACATAAGGACACCAAGAAGGCAGGTGTTACAAACCAGGAAGACGGTCTTAACCAGACGCAGAGTCTGCCAGCACTTGATCTGAGTTCTTAGCTTTCAGAACTGTAAGAAGTAAATGTTTGTTATATAAGCCACCCAATCTATGGTATTTTATTATAACAGCCCAAACTAACTGAAATACTAACCAACTACCTCTGGATGGTTGTTGATTCTTCATAGGGTCTTTCAGATGCCATCCATTAGGTATAGAGTATATACTTGTATATGTACTCAGATAACACTGTTTATCCTGAAGTAATTTCAAAGTAAATTGCAGACTAGAAATCTAGTTACTAGTTTCATGATCATTCTAAGCCACAGATACTTTATTTACATAATATGGTCACTGTGTTAAATGCATATGATAATGAATATAAAGTTCTTTTCTCAGTTCCAGGCATTCAGGAAAAATTCAATTTTAATTTCAGCATTATAAATGAAACATAAATGAATTAAAGAATTATTAAGCCTTAACTTTAGAATCTGAGAGTATTGCCTATACTAGTACTAGAATTTTACTCATAGATAAAAGTACAGAGATAATTTAAGAATAATTCCTCCAAGACAATGAAGCTCCAAGAAGTTCTTGATTTGCTTGAGATAGCATAGATTATATTATAGCTACAGTCAGACAAGGGTAGGACACTGGCCAATAAAACAGAACCAGCACACTTATTAATTAAATCCTCTTTTGTTTCAGTTAGCATAACTAAACTCAATGTACCGCATCCCAAAAATGTTCCATTCCAGCTACCTGTGTTTCTTAGGAGCCATCTCAAGCGTCTTACTACGTCAGCTTATTCATTTCTCTCTGACTTTTTCCATTACCTTCCGCTTTTGTTACGTCAAGAGATAAATGACATCATTTTAGATGGTTGCCTGGTGGCCCTGTCTCTGACTTTTTTCTACCACTACCACTTTCAGTCCTGGGCCAACCCCAGGACCGATTCATCAGTTGGCAAGAAATCAGTGTGTTTCTAGCCCTAGGAACTACCAGTGATAAAATGTAAAGGGCAACGTGGAACCTAAAGTCAAATGCTCACTTCCAACTCTTGGTGCAAGACTCGGTTTAGGAAGACTGCGCAATAATGCCAGTAGGCACTGGAACTTTATAGTGCATGAGGAGCAATTTGGGACTTTTCCACAATTTCTGGCATGAACAGTGCATTAAAAGACTATTAAACCATCAGTGATTTTTTTTTCTTATATCTAAAACTTCAACATTCAAGCCTTTTGTCCTTAAAGTCTTAGGTTTTAAATGGACATCAGAGGTTCTAACTCCATCCCAAACAACATCAACCTTTATAACACTCCCCTCAGGTGGCAGCCAGCTACACTGACAGATCCAGTTATCAGAAAGCCCATAGTTACATTCAGTTGAAATCTGCCATTCTATAACTTTCAGGTGCTGTTCAGAAAATCGATCCTAAAGCCCCAGCATTTCGAAGTTGGCAAGAATCTTAAGAAAATTCTGTTCTGTAGAATTTCCACAGACAAGTTAAATCTCCTTTCCACATTAGAGACTTTTGCTGAATAAAAGATCACTCCAAATCCTAAAAAACAAACATTATTTCTCAAGATTTTGAGAGTCAACTGGGTAACTTCCAGTCTGGCTGGCTCAGCTGTTGCTGGATAGTCTAGAATGGCCTAATTCACACATCTGGCAGTTATTGAGCTGGTGGTTGTAGAGGCGACCTCAGTGGGGCTTCCTCAGGGTAACTAAGATCAATGCATTCCCAGCCTCTGATATGCCATGTTTGCTAATATCCTTTTGGCCAAAGCAAATAACACAAGTGTATTGGGTTAGACAGTGCCCCCACTAAGATTCATGTCCTATTCAGAAACACACAACGTGACTTTATTAGGAAATAATGTTATTGTCGATGGAATTAGTTGAGTTAAAGCGAGGTCATACTGGGGTACGGTGAGCCTTTAATCCAATATGATTTATATCCTTGTAAGAAGAAAAGAACGGACATAGAAACAAGCAGGGAGAATGCCATGTGATGACTCAAAAGAACCCAAGGCTCCAACGTCACAGGCTAAGAGAAAGGCATGGAACAGATTCCCCCCCTAGAGCACACAGCCTTGCCAATACCTTGATTTCAGACTTCCAGCATCCAAACTATAAGAGAATACATTTCTATTGTTTTAAGCTACCCAGTTTGTGGCAGTTTGTAATGGCAGCCCTAGGAAACTAAATCACAGGGCCAAGCAGAGACGGAGAAAACTTCACCACTAAACAGGAGGAAGTACAATGTTACATTGCAAAATGATGTACACACGGAGACGGCAAGAGTTTGCAACCACATTCTCAATATGCAAAAAGCCCTTTTGGTGTATGACATTTTTATAATATCCTCCCATTCATCATCACTTCTACGATAATTCCTCCCAATTCCTATAAAAGGTTTCAAAACCCCTTGCATATAGGCTACTCTCTCATTATATTACAATTTGTCCATATATCTCTTAAAAAGGAGAATGGTGATTTTTACTACACCCTCCAAACATTTTCTCTTCAGTAGTGCTGTTGGGTTCTGTGTCAGTTAAGCCGTGTCTCACTGCAAGTAATAGAAAATACAACTAATAGGGCCTTTAAAATAAGACTATTTATTATTTGGGGCACTGGGTGGCTCAGCTGGTTAAGCATTTGACTCGCTTCAGCTCAGGTCATGATCTCACAGTGCATGAGTTCGAGCCCCATCTCAGGCTCTGTGCTCCTGGTGAGGCAAGGATTGGGCTGCTTGGGATTCTCTCTTTCCCCCTCTCTCTGCCCTTCCCCGCCCCCTCTCTCAAAATAAACAAACTCTAAAAATATCTTTTAAAAAAGACTCCTGATTATTTTGTTTAACAAGAAGCCCTGGAAATAGCTGATAGCTGTTCCCAAGTTTGGAAACTCCATAGTGACAGGTATTGTTTCAAAATCTCTGAAGTTCCCTTACCTTCCTCTGCATGGTTGCAAAAGATCTGCCTTAGCTCTGAATATATTTTCTTATGGTTATGTCCACAGGAAGGCAAAGGAGTAGAAAGAGAAATGAGAGAGGATTCCTGACTGACCCATGTCATGTCATCAGGAAGGAAACATTTCCCAGCTGTCTCTCTGAAATTTTCCCAGTCCCTTTGGCCAGATCTGAGCCATAGAGCTACTCCTACTTCCACTGAGGCTTTGAAAGCATGTCCTGCTTTGTCAGCTGTTTTGTGGGTACTGGCAACAGAGAAAAGGGTTGGGAATGGCTGTTGGGTATAGCTCTTGAGCAGCCAACCAAGAGCGTCTGGCATACCTCCCAGAGACACGTGACATTGTGAGGCAAATATACTGATGTAGTCACTGCTACATACAGGATTTCTAGAGATGACAAAGTAATTTTAACCAATTCTTTAAATTAGCAAGTAATATACTCATCATGTAGGATAGGGAATAGAGAACAGTAATTAAGCATGAGGGCTATGAAATCAAACCGTCTGGGTTCAAATCCCACCTTATAATTTATCACGTCTATGATTTTGGGTAAATTACTTAACTTCTCTTGTCTCAGGTTCTCCATCTTAACAATAAAGAGTAATTTCACCCATTCATAGGGTTGTTAAGATTGCACTTATTGCAATGTCTGCTGCATGGCCAATTCCCTACACCCACTCCCACTATGGAACAAGGTAATGGCTAAATATGGGACAAGGAACAATGTTACAGCACATGTGTTTTCATAAAAAACCTGGAAGAACACTTAAACGATGAAAAGTGATTACTTATGGTAGGGAAACAGGGACTTTTTGGTGTCTACATTTTATATATTTAAATTATGTAATATATATGATCTAGCCGAAAAATCTTTGAAGTCTCCATTATGTATTTAACTCAATTATATTTATTATTTCACAAAATTATAAGGAAGCTATTTTCCAAAATATTAACAGTAGTTATCTTTGGGTGATTGAGTAGACTTTACATATTTTTATTTTTCTGGAACTCTTTTGTGGTAAGCAGGATAATCCCCTTCCCCCCAAAAAGAAAGATGTCTATGTCCTAATCTCTGGAATCCATAAATATGTTAGGTTACAGAGCAAAGAGGAATTAAGGTTGCAGATGAATGAAGGTGTCTTACAGTTGACCCTTAAATAGAGAGATTCTCCTGGATTATCTGGGTGGGCCCCATATAGTTATGAGTCCTTAAATGTGAAAGAGAGAAACAGAAGAGTCAGAGTGAAGCCACGTGAGAAAGACTCAAGCGGCCACTGCTGGTTGGGCAAGGGGGAAAGGGACAATGTGCCAAGGTTGCATGCAGCCTACAGAAGCTGTAAAGGGTAAGAGCCTCCAGAAAGGAACACAGCCCTGCCATCTTTGATTTTAACCCAGGGAGCCCCATTTTGGAGCTCTGATCTCCAGTATTTAAGATAATAAGTTAGTGTTGTTTAAAGCCCCTACATTTATGATAATTTGTTGCAATAGGTTACTAATATGTTCCTCATGTTTGGAATAATGAGAGCATATGTAATATTTTAACGACAAAAAAATAAGATTAAAAAATGTATATATACATACGAACTTAAGATGTGACCAGAGTACTAAATTACATGTGGTCGTATGTATGAGATGATAGACACCATTAACTTGTGATTATTCAGAGACTTGGCCCCAGGGCACACAGGCAAACTTCAAAAGGCACAAAGAAGAGAAGTATGAGCTCCCACACTCCTGGTAGTGTTATTTTTCATTCTTCTCATTCCCTAGCTGTTCGCCCACTGCTCCGCAGGCACCAGGCATCCCATATACACCTAGCCTTCAGCAGAAGTACAAATTTTACAAGAAATAATAAAATCAAACCGTAAAAAGGAAAGACATATCAAAAAGATATGTGCCAATACAACATCATTGTTTGAACAGCAGGAAATGTTCCGAGACACCAGATAGAAATCTGTTTCTAATGTGATGCACCTAGTTTTCCAGAGAACAGGAAACTGCCTGTTATAAATGCACTGTCATGATGACGATTGAAAAAAAGAATGAAATTGAACCAAATGCCTTTGTATTTCATTGCACTTTTGAAACGTTGAGTGCTAAAAAAGCTGTACATTGTAGTAGCTTGATGTTTTCTAAAGATGAAAAAAGCAGTTGGAAAATCTTAGTTAACAGAAGCTAAGTCATTCTTATAAAAAAAGTGTCTAACTGAAGCGTTTTCTTAAATTGTGTATTTCCTTCCTGATTAGGAAAGTAAGACATGCTCACTGGGGAAAATTAAAAGAGTATAGAAAAGTACATAGGAAAAAAAATATTAATCATTTACATTCAGAGAAAACCGCTGCTATAATTTTTGCTGTATTTTCTCTGATACGTTTTTTTCATAGTAAAGATATTATATATAGTATGTACAATTTTTAGCTTCCTTTGGTTAACATTAGAACAATAGCTTTTAACTCAGAATGAAAACTTGTATAGCCATAAGTTTTTTAAATTTATTTATTTTGAGAGAGACAAAGAGACACAGAGAGAAAGTGAGAGACACAGAAAATCTCAAACAGGCTCCACGTTGTCAGCACAGAGCCCAATGCAGGGCTTGATCCCATAGACCGTGAGATCATGACCTGAGACAAGTTCAAGAGTTGGATGCCTGGGGCACCTTGGTGGTTAGTCGCTTAAGTGTCCAACTCTTGACTTTGGCTCAGGTAAGGATCTCACAGTTCCGTGAGTTCAAGCCCCGCATCAGGCTGTGTGCTGACAGCACAAAGCCTGCTTGGGATTCTCTCTCTCTCTCCCTTCCTCTCTCTCTCTCTCTCTCTCTCTCTCAATCTCTCAAAATAAATAAATAAACATTTTAAAAAGTTAAAAACAAAAGTTGGATGCTTAACCAGCTAAGCTACAAGCACTCCTGTATAGCCATCATTTTTATATTGCATAAATTTTATATTTGCATCAATTATGTGGATGTACCAAAATATATTTACTTTCTCTAGTGTTGAATAATTGGTTGTTTCTAACCATTCACTATTTATAAATAATGCTGCAACAAAAAACTTCACACAAAGTTTTTTCTACATTAAGGATTATTTCTTCAGGATCAGTCGAAGTGGAGTAAAATAATTTAGAAGTGTAATAGCTGACTGAAATGTAAGAATATTTTTGAGAATTTAATACATATTTCTATAATTCTTCCTAAAGACATACATTTTTATCCTCAAGCAACCCTTGAGATAGTCTGTATCACCGACTCTCCCAAGTACTGAGTATTATTACTTTTTTTCTTTTTTAGATCCTTGATATTTTTAAGCCATCATACCAAGTCCAGGGATATGGGTTCACTAATTTGAGCATAAGTTAGGACATAACAATTCTTTTATCTTCCTTTGGTTAACATTAAAACAATAGCCTGTAACTCAGAATGTAAAATCGTATAGCCATAATTGGATCTAAAGTAGGTATAATTGGTCTTTTCTGGCCCCCCTGCTTAGAGTTGAAATAGACTTGGAATTATACCACCTTGGATTTGTATCTCATCGTCACCATTTCTTAGCTAGGTAATCTTGGGCAGATACTTCTCCAACCCTCAATATTCTCTTCTCTAAAATGGAAGAGAAAAATAAAAATTCACTCCAAAACATAGAGTTGTGATGAGGACTTAATGGGATAATCCTCGTAGAATGCTTAATATCTGCCATATGGTAAGCAATCTGGTAGCTACAATTATCATCATTATAATTAAAGAACCATTGCACCTATTAGTGTGTATTTATATCCTTCTTGCAAAGTACATATAACATAGGTTTATCCAAAACCTCAGACTCCACATGGAGAGTGTCATCTTGGGACATAGGCTTTATGCAAGTTATTAATCATGTATTCTATACCATCGCTGTAATCATCCCTTCCTTTTTTCCTCCCAACAATTCTACACATTATTCAATGCTCGTCACAATAAGTGTAATTTTAATAACTTTTGTCTATTTCACCCCTTTCCCCCACCCCACAACCCACCTCCCCTCCGGCAACCACCAGTTTGTTCTCCATAATTGAGTCTGGCTTTGTTTGTTTGGTCTTTTTCTTTGTTCATTTGTCTTATTTCTTAATTTCCATATATTAGTGAAATCACATGGTATTTATCTTTCTCTGACTTACTCCACTTAACTTTATACCTTCTAAGTCAACCCATGTTGTGGTAAATGGCAAGATCTAATTCTTTTCATGGCTAAGTAACATTCCGGTGTGTGTGTGTGTGTGTGTGTGTGTGTGTGTGTGTGTATGCCACTCCTTTATCCATTCACTATTGATGAACACTTAGGTTGGTTCCATTATCTTGGCTATTATAAATAATGCTTCAGTAAACATAGGGTTACGTATATCTTTTTGAATTAGTGTCTGTTTTCTTTAGGTAAATACCTAGTAGTGGAATTACTGGATTGTATGGTAATGCTATTTTTAATTCTCTGGAGGAATTTCCATACTGCTTTTTGTTTGGTTGGTTTTTTTACAGTTGCTGCACCAATTTGCATTTCCACCAGTAATGCATGATCCCTTTTTCTCTACATAATCACCGACACTTGTTATTTCTTGATGTTTTTATTCTAGCCATTAGGACAGGTGGGAGATGATATCTCATTGTGGTTTTGGTTCGCATTTAGCTGATGATGAGTGATGTTAAGCATCTTTTCATGTGTCTGTTGGCCATTTGTAGGTCTTCTTTGGGAAAATGTCTATTCAGGTCCTCTGCTCATTTCTTAAATCAAATTGTTTATTTTTTTGATTTTGAGTTGTATATATTCTTTATGTATTTTGGATATCAACCCCTAGCAGATATATCATTTGCAACTATCTTCTGCCATTCAATAGGTTGCCTTTGTGTTTCATTGAAGGTTTTATTACTTCAAATCTGTGTCAATCCGATGAACAGAAAATAATATTTTATATTTATTTAAATTTACCATTTTGTTAGGTTAAACAGTTGGTTCACCTTACATGTCCTTTTTTGTAGATTTTCTAGTCACAAGATTTGTTAATTTGTTCTTTAGGGTTAATTTCTATTAGAGTTTACAGCAGAGGCAGGGGAGATACTGAGTGAATGACAAAAGCAAATAGTTTATTACGGGGTCAGTTTCAGATCAGATATACCTACCCCGGGAGCATCTTCTCTGACAAGCAAGTAATAGCAACCACATAAATTCTGCTCTCTCCACGTGAAGACCCTGCTCTCTGCCTCCAGAAAAGCCCTTCCAAATGTCACCCCAAAACTCAATGTTTGCACTGACAAAATTGCCTAGTGAATGAAATAGGTCCCATCAATACCTCATTAGAAATTCTTACTTTCAAGAGCAAGTTGGTGGTTCTGAATAGGTCCAGCTATACCTTATTTAGGCAATCTCTAACAGAAGAAAAGGGAGGGAGGCAGAGCAGAGCCAAGAATATGCTCCAGTAATGAGAATGTTCCTAATCTATCGTATGTCTGTGGAAACAATTGTCTTTAAAAGAGAGAGTCTCCCTGAGAACTACCACTGTGAGATGAAGAACTGATTGAGTTTCACAACTTATTTGTTCTCAAGAATATGCATCACAAATGGATTTGTACTAATGACACTGTTAGAGCGGCTTCATACAATTTTCATTGAATACTTTGAATATCGACTCTTCACCATGTTATCAGCTTTGTTTGACTTAAGAACAAGATAACAAGCATACTCGTTTTTTGTTTGTTTATTTTGTTTGTTTTTGCTTGAGAGTAGTTAAATAAAGGTAAATGGATGATGTCATAAAAATAAAACTCAACATAGAATTACAGCTCTGGGTAAGAAAAGGGGTATGGCGAGTTCCAGGTGGGTTTTCCAAGTCCAAATCTCATCCACTTAAGAATTAAAAGAAAAAAAATAGTATGTCATGAAACGAGAGAGAAGGTCCCTTATTGAGCAAGATACCCTGTTGATAGTTTTATACGATATCTACTCCCTGAGACTTCCACTTGCTTGCTTAGAATAACACATATGTGACAAAATACTACTTCACTTTTAGAACTCTTTTAAAAAACTGAAGATTTGTGTAAGGCAGAAACCATGTTCACTATTTAGGATTACTTTTGTTTTATCTAAAATCAAACCCCACTAAAAACGCTTAAACAATAGGGTATTATTCACAAAATAAGTCGCAAATTAGGCTGGTCCAGGGTGATTAATTTAGTGGGTCGACAATGACAGGACTCCAGGTGGCATTTCTGACTTTTGGAGCTGTCCTCTTAAAGCTTTAGATAGCTGTCATAACTCCAAATATCATGTCCTCAAACAACGACGTCCAACAGGACATTTTATCAGGGAAGAAAATATTTCCCAGAAGCCCACAGCAGAAATCACCTATAATGGATTGGTCAGAACTGGCCACAAACCCCACCCTAAACCATTAGTAAATGGGAACAGGATTCCTGTCATTGTCTTAAACCAAACATGATTTGCCCCTGGGCTGGACTTACTGCTTCCCAACACCTGAACAAAATTCAGACGGCAAAGGAAGAGCAGTGGAATGGCTGATATGTTAGCCAGGTGTCTACCACATCATGTCTTATTCAATGTATATTTCCCCAGAATCTACTGAAGTACAAAGCAAATATTTGTAGACTAAGTTAATAAATTAGAGCAAATATTGAATACCTTTGTAAAATATCACCGGCACATTACATGTACTAAGATGATTCAAGACTATGAAATATTGTCCTATTTTATAGAATACTAAATGGTAACACTCAACAAAATAAATTTATAATTATTTCTTTGAATGAAGAAATATCTTGAATTAGGTAGCGTTAGAAGGCGGAAGAGGGTCAGTAAAATATCTTCCAGATGGAGAAGGCACTTTACGATCGAAAATGAAGCAAGCCACTCCATACCATTTACACTGGGGTGTGTGTGTGTGTGTGTGTGTGTGTGTGTGTGTGTGTGTGTGTGTGTTAACTTACTGATGGGGGGATTACACAGATGTAGGATGCAGGCGCTACATTCATTCTTCGCCCCCAATCTTCACAGCTATTCTGTACCCGGTCCAGACCTTAATCTCAAACTTTTACAGGACAAGGGGCATGATGGTGAGGTTACAGGGTAGTTGTCTAAAGTGGATCATTGTGCCAGTCATCTCTACTAGTTATCTAAAGTAGAGCCTTCTCAGTGCAACTTGAATTCTGGTCAGGGCACACATTAACCTCCCTGGGGCCTAGGGAGGAACAAGGAATAGGGAACCCTGGGGGAGGCCACTGCATGGGCATGAGCAAGATGGAGGCCCAAAGATGGAGTCAGTGTTGTCCACACTCCTATGGACAGCATCAGAACTCTTTGAAATTTAAACACACACACACACACACACACACACACACACACACACACACAAGTAGATTGTACTGGTTTGACAAATTTGGGGAGATTAAGTTGGAGGAAACATAAGGAAAATATTCAAAATTGTGCTACACAAACTTTACCAATTACCTTGAAGCTGGCGTGAATGTTGATGCCACTTTTCTATTTTCATATAATTAAGCTACCTAAATAGTACCTAATTAATGAAAAAAAAAGATTATTAGGTTCGCTACCTATTCAGTTGGTTCCCCTCTCTATGCTCCCATCATAATTGTGCTGGACCATTTACCATGGTTTACCATAATTACTATAAATCAGCCTCTTCCTTGAGGGCGAAGACAGGTCATATTCAGCTCTGTACTCCTAGGAGCATGTAGCAGATACTCCGGGAAGGATTTATTTGCCCAAGGCCCAGTCACCAATATCTATTGAGTAGCTTGTTCTGCTTTGCAGAATATTTATGTCCCAGTTATTAAGTGACTATGTCTCAGCTCCCAAGCCACCCTTCTATGTATCCTGTTTAGCCACCTGGACTTAGCTCTGCCAAGAGGGACAGTGGAGGGAGGCCGCAAGGTTGGGGGAGGAGGAAGAACAGACTTGCTCTTTCCTATCTGCTTCTATTCCTGTGAGCAGTTCTTTCTTGTAACAGCTGCTGAACCCAGCTGGCGGCATTTCCAGCACTTACAGAACCAGCTTCCAGTTCTACCCTCTCCCCAGGACTCCAGCCCCAGCGGGGCCAGCACCTCCTCCTCAGGCCTCTCCTGGAGCTCAGAGACACCATCACCCCCTAGCAGCACCCTCCCTCCAACCCTCCTCCCGGGTTTGTGTTCTAGCTCTACAGGTGTCTTGTAGAACTCTACAGTTTAGAAATTCCATCCTCACTCCCTTGTTCCCTCAACCCTAGCTGATTTTTGGCAATTTCTTCCCCCAGAACACCTTAAAGCCTCGTTTGGTCCTTTCAGTTACCTTGTTAACAAACTTATACCTAGATAACAATTTTTTACATTGAATTTCTGTGTTCTAATTCCTTGGCCCCTGATTGATGGAATTTAAAATTCCCCCATTTTACTAATCCATGGCATTAAACATATATACCACAGAGTTAATACATTGGTGCTCCATTCTGGGAAAATACTGTTTTCTATGTTATTTTTTGAGGAACTCTGGAGCTTAGTGGCACTTGGGAGAGGGGTAGAAAAGGACCATCCCTGGGGGCTCTCAGCCTTTTCATGATTAAACCACCCCACATTTGCACAAGCAAAGCGAAATCCCTATGGTCACCTGGGCCCTTTCCTAAAAGGCAATTTAGCAACCACCTATCCTTGCATAAACATGCCCTTTGGGGTTTCTCACTCCCCCAACTCAAGGGCATTCCATTTTTTAATGTTTATTTTTGAGAGAGAGAGTGCTCACACTTGAGCAGGTATGTACAGAGAGGGGGACAGAGGATCCAAAGCAGGCACCATATTGACACCAGGGAGCCAGATGCAGGGCTCAAACTCATGAACCATGAGATCCTGGCCTGAGGTGAGACTGAGCCACCCAGGCGCCCCCAACCCAAGGGCCTTTTTTAAAGCTCCCTCCATTAAAACAGAATCGGCCTGCAAAAGCTATTCCAATAATCACAATTCTCTCCCTCTTGCTTCAATTCCAGTGCTGTCTTACCATCCCTGAGAGCTCGGTGCCCCAGGCAGCTACTCAGTGTCTCTGCTCCCCTGATGCTCCCCTGCAGACAGGCATATGAGATAAATTGTTCCCCACAAAGTAGAAAATCAGCTTTTTATATTTCTGAGGATTTTATTGAAAAATGACCTTCCACTGACAACACACTGGATGATAATAACTAACACAGAGCGCTAGGCATGATGCCAGCAATAAGCACAGGGTATCTCATATAATGGAGTAATGAGGAAGACACTGTCTTTGTCCTTACTCTTCGTGTAAGGAAGTCAAAGCCGAGGCATATGGAGGTTATTTGATTTGCTGATTTTCCTTTACTTCAAGAGCTAATCAAAGCCATCTGGTTTTTAATCTTTCTACTACCATAGATGGTTCTCATACCAGACCTTGACAGTGAGCTGCTCTGACCTGGTGTCCTCACGGTTCTCTGGAAAGCAAATGCAATCCAAAGCTTCCATTTCTATAATTGTTTTGGTTCAACACTTTCAGGAATTGTCTGTGAGTACTAAATAAGTCTGAAAATGAAACGCTTTCAAGAAAACTTTGCTCAGAAACAGTGTAAGAGCGGGCTTTTAAATTGAACCCACATAATCTGGCCTTAAACCAGCTAGCTTCTTGGGAAATTTATGACAGACTGTTATGACAAGAGTGTTTGTAATCTCTACACCCAGTGCGGGACTCGAACTCAAAACCCCAAGATCCAGAGTCACACACTCTACCGACTGAGCCAGTCAGGTGCCCCAATACAGTGCCTAGTCTTAAGGAGACTGACACACGAGACTAGACCAATAAAACCACTACACATGGCACAAACAGAAAGTAAGCACAGTAGAGTCACTGTTGGAGACCTCCCTGAGGACTGCGTGCACGGACACACCATGGAGGAACCGAGGCCGGAAGTTGCCCATTATCTGCTATAGGTTCTTAACTGACACAAGAAATTCAATAGGTGGGGAGAGTCAATGTTGTCTGACTTGTATCCAGTTGCACTCTGAGTGCAGAATTTTGTTATCTGTGCCTTTCTTTAAAAGAACAACAAAAAATAAAGAATTTAGGCAATAATATGACGCTGTCAGGCAGCAGTCTGGAGATTTATTATCTAGAACTACTGCAGGGGATGTTTGCCGGAACTTTAAAGATGGGCCAGATTGTATATTGATTTTCAACTTTCTTCAATTTACTTCCACAGACAGTGTCTCTAAGCAACGTTAAAAATCATACCATCTGAAAGAGTATTTTGATCTCCATAGTCCAGAGAGTTCAAAAGCAGAGTACTACAAAACGGAAGGGGTTGAAGTGTGTGTGTATAAATTTGTGTGTGTGTCGGGGGGGGTGTATGTGCCTGCGTGTGCATGCAGGTCCTGGCCCTCTCTGCCCACAGATCAATTCCTTGTCCTTCCCCTCTCTGCTTTATACAGCAATGGGGCTGGCCCCTGGAAGGCTGTGTTTTCCAGGCTCCCCTGTCAACTGGCTGCCTGCTGAGGGCAACCAATGAGAGACACAGGAGAGAGATGGGAGAGTAGGAGGAGGGAGAAGCTGGGGTATTTCTCTCCTCAGTCAGTATCTTCATGGCTCCAGCTCCTGCTCCACAGACCCACTACGGTTCAGGCTGCTGCTGGGTGATTCCAGCCACTGGTCTCTGGGTAACACCATCTCCTCCCTTTGTTCAAAGAGGGTAATGTCTTCCGGCTGCTACTAATCTCTGACTTCTCTCACCACTCCCCAGTGGGTCTCTCAACTCCTTCCTGGCCTGAGTAAATGAAACTGTCCTCTGTTACAAACATCAGTAGTTTTTGTGTTACTGAACAGTGATACGGAAGGGAAGGCTTTTCTTTTTCCTATTATCCCCTGCCACATGGAAGGAGCTCCAATTATGAAATAATCCTGACCTCTCTCTCCTGGACCCACTTACCCACTGACAGAGGAGGCAACGAATTTAACTGAAGAGTGTGCAAGGAGAAGCTAGACACACAGATCCCAGCCTCTCCCCTTCCCCTTTTCTCTGCAAGTCAGCCCACCCTCAGTGAGCATGTGTTCAGTTCTGCTCTTAGCCGTGTGGTGAGAGGGTCTGACCCTAATGAGGATTCTGGTAGGTTTCCAGAGCTGACTGCAGCTGCAGAAATCTGCCTAATTTTAAATTTCTGGATTAGGAAGCCCACTTGCTTCCTACGGATGCAAGCAATGTTGGGCTATTATGAGTATTATGAGTATATTAGCATTATCAGTATTAAAGGTAATATTTTGATTCTGTCATCTCTATTACTCTCACTTCTTATATCTCAATTGGCTCAAAACTCAAACAGTCATAATAGTCATAATGACAGTCTGTCATAATACTCAGCATTATGAGTATTAAAGGTAATATTTTGATTCTGTCACCTCTATTACTCTCACTTCTTATATCTCAATTGGCTCAAAACTCAAACAGGGAAAAGGATCCTTATCTGGACTCTTCAGAAAACCAGCATACATAGTATTTATATACATATTAGGTTCTGATTAATTATATCCCTAAGTCACTAAATCAATTAAAAATAATAGCTGACCCTCTTAACTTGCATTGTGCCAGGAATTACTCTAAGTCTTTTACAGACAGCTCATTAATCCTCCAGCCAATACAATATGTATTGTGAAGATTCCAAGTTTACAGCCAAGAAAACTGAACCCCAGAGATGTTATATAACCTGCCCAAGGTTACACAGATAATGAGTGATAGAATCTGTAATCAAACTCCAAAAGTTGGGCAGTAGAATCTCTACCCTGAAGCGCCATCCTATGCTGCCTACATTTACATTTTAACAAAAGATTCTGTACTTCACCTAATGTGATTTCATGTTCAGTCCTAGATAAATTATTTCCAAATACCTCGTGTAAACCAGAACATAGTCTCGGTTTTTGCCCCGCTTCAACTTTGACACAAAACTCCATATTATTTTCCTCTCCAAAAAGAATCCATTTCCTTTAAAGGCATTACTAAGCAATGTAGATTTTACCAAAGATTTCATACAAGAAACGGACGAAGGGACTTGCAACAAATACCTCACAGCAGACTGCAGTGTTCTTTGCAATGGCTGCATTCCTAAAGACTCCGACCATCCTACTCTGGCAACTTGGAAGGTAATTTTTCCATAGATTAAAGTGTAAAATCAGATTATAATATTTAAAAATTTTTGACAGGAGAGATTATTAATATTTTAGATAACACTTTCAAATTCGAGTAGTTCAGAATTGCATACAATAAATAGTATGTATATGTTGAGGCTTTCTCAATAAGAATAGAGAGTTTCCTTCTCCATCCTACCACAGAGCAAGCTAACCCTTGCCTCCAGCCCCTTGTAATCTCAGCATCCACCTATTCCACACACAAAAGCTTGCATCCTTTACTACACTCTGAGATTTACTCCTGCTTCTGACTCCAGACTTGCTCACCTAAACTCCCACCGAAAAGTTCGGCAAACAGAGATCCCCCCAGCCACAGGGCCCACTCTACTTAGAAAAAGGAAAGAAGGGGATAGAAGTAAATAGATTAATATAGTGTTGTGTTGGAGCCAGTTTATACCAGTTTGCGAGACCAGTTGCTAAATTTTCAGGCATTTTGCAAGAGTTCTTAAACGCAACCATTATTACAAACCAAATTACATAAATTTATAATTAAATAAATTGCATTAAAACAAAGATAATAATCAAAACTGATCACTTCCTAGTTATTTCACTATGTTTTACAATTATGAATGATCTTGAAGTTATTTCCATGTATTATATCTTTATGTTGAAAATACCATATAAAAGTGTTCTACTATGCATCATTTCCCAGCTCTGTGTTCAATGACATCATATTGGTAGCCTGAAATGAGCTGTGGTAGAGTATTGGTGCTTGAGAAATTGGCAAAAGTTTGAAATTAGACATTATTCTTTCCTGGGGAGTCTACTGCGAAACATAAGCATACTGCTAGGCAGTTGGTTGATAGGTAGGTAGATAGATAGATGGATACACATATACATACATACATGCACACGTAAGTATATAGATAGATCAAGACTACTTGCCTTGCAAAACACCTCTATAGTGTAATAAAAATTCTTATAAATGTCACCTGAACTACTGCATATTATATGTATTTCCCATTGGAATATAGTGCACATGGTTTCATACAGGGCACTAAAAGCAACACCCAAGAAATCCCCCTTTCACAGAAACAGACAAGAACAGGGAAGGGGACTAACAATACAAACCACATAGACCTGGCACAAGTCCCTCTGAAGAGTTCAGGGAGAAATGCTGAGCCAGCACAAGTCCCAAGGAGTACATTCATGTATTCTAAATTATAGGTGGTCAGCATAAACGTTCTCCAATAGTAGGGTGCACTTAGAAACCTCCTCTCTAAATAAGAAAAAATGATACTTTAAATTGCAATGAGGGGTAACCAATTTCTATATGAGAGAGCAAGACCAAGCAAATTTGTAAAACTTGTCAACTAGAAAACTGGGGGCTGATTTTGTGGGGCAATCCTCTCCAGTGCCGACCTCAGTAGACCAAATTGTTTTTGAAAAATGTAATGGCACTGCATATCTCTGGGTTTTAATGACAACATACAGCAGAAACTGCAGCTCAAGACCCCAGGGAACAGAGGCAGCCCAGCTTCATGCATTATTCCAAGCAGCCTGTATCTTTTATAAGAATATTTGCAAATAAAAAATACCTTTTTGTACAGAACTCTAAAATGTTACCTGTTATGACTGTAGTTGTAAACATTAAAATAAACGTAGGGTAGAAGCAATTAAATTCGAATACTTACCATGTTCAAATCACCAGGGAGATCTATTCTGCAGATGTTTACCCTGTCATTGAAGAGACTCGAATAAGTGTAACCCTGGATAACCTGCCTAACCAGCTCAGAGTACAAATATGGAGTACTTTAATAATCCAATTACCCCATGCCTGAACTAGCTGAGTTCCTTCTCCAGCAGAAATCTAGGCAGGAGGGGTGCTTACTCAGTTGGAGGAGGACCATTTTTAAGTTCACAAGACAAAACTGGTGAGTTTAATCAGGATGCTGTGAACCTCAATTTGTAATTTTCATTATTTCTGTTGCTAATGAAATTGAAAATGGGTTCTGGCGTCTGGCTGTAAAGTCATCCTTGCTGGGCCAGATCCTTGCAGAGGCTGCAGTGATGCCTTATGCTTGGGCTCCCAAGGTTTTATCTCCTTTCGTTTGTACTCAGAAGCCCATCATGAATGGGAGTCAGGATCCAAGCCAGGATGCCAGATCATAGAAGTTTCCAGCCCAAACTCAAGCTCTATCAGTACCAATCAAACCCCACACATGGGGACAGTGGGAGTCAATCTGGGTCACTAATCAGGACCATCTTCCTTCACCGTATGCTCCTCTTCAGGTCTTTCATAAGCTTTAGTGACAGAGGGCCACTAAATCCATCAGAACCTTTTCAAACCATCAGAAGAGTTACCCCATTAAACCTTGGAAGGAAAGGGCTGGTACCTCAACAGGTCTCCTAGGATATTCTTTGGCTGCCTGCAAACATACCTAAATCTTCCCCAGGGATTAGTTCTGCATGTTAAGGAATCCTGGAGGGCTGGAGGCTTAGATATTGTCCATGTTGTAGACACAAATTCACATTTCAGTTAAAATGGAATGTGTAAGTTATTCTCCCAGAACTGAGAAAATCTGCTATAAGGTCATATTCTGTGTCTATAAAGACAGATGGTCTACACTGGTCCCCTTAAGATGTACAGTCTCACTGGATATACTGCATCTTAAATAATTTAGAAAGTAATGCAGGCTATGATAAAAGTGTACACAAATTCAATAGGGGCACAGAGTACAGGACAATTAAGTTTGCATAAATAAGGAGAGCTTTCCAAAGCCAATGACATTTGATCCAGGAGTTAAAGTGCAGATTATGAAAACAGACTGAGGTGTTTATGGTATTTAAATAATATATAAGACACTACAAATTGATGCCCAAGGGAAAAGGATGTTTAAATATTTCAAAGTAAAGATGAGCCATTTACCAGGGTGACAGAAACACAGGTTTGTGGGTGGCCAGGAATGAAGGGAGCTGAAAAAGGAAAGTTAGAGGGAGACCCATCTTTTGTTAGCTCTGAGTAGCATGGTAAAGAGTTTGAACTCTATTCTGAAGACCGTGGGAAGCCACCCAAGGATTAAGAGCAGAAGGAATAATGTGTTTGTGTCTATAATCCAGAGAGATAACTGGTACCTATGCAGAAGGTAGATAGATGGGAGGCTGGAGACAAGACCTTGAAGCTGTTCTCAAGATTCAGGGGAGACATAGCATAGCCTTGAAAGGAGAAGCAGTGACAAGCAGAGGAAAAAAATGGATGCTAGTAATATTTCAGGACAGAATTAGAAAACACTAGGAAATAATTGTATTGAGGGTAGAAAGCAGAGGGAAAAGTCAGAAATGGCTCTGAGGTTTGTAGCAAGGGAACTGGATGAAAGCTATGCCATTAACTACACTAGGAACCATTAGAAAAAGAGAGTTGTAATGGGGCCGCCAATAATGGGTTTCTTCTGGACGCACTGAGTTTGAAGTGCCTGCAGGACATTCATGTGGAAAAGCACTTTCTAAATTCACATTAAAAAAAAAAAAGAAATGCTTTTATTTGTTTTTTGGCTCAAATGGTAATAACTGTGCTGTAAGGATATCAAAACACTCTATACAACAAAATTTTTCAACACATGCAAATATTCTGCCACAAGAACATTTCTGGCACCAATAAGACAGAATGGATAGGTTGAAAATAAATATTATACTTTGGGTATTTAAATAATATATAAGACACTACAAATTGATGAGAATGAAAAAGATTATTTAATAGACAGCAAGGATTCACAGTTGGCTATTTGGGAACAACATAGAGATTTCATATATGTTACCTTATAACCCTACCAAATTAAATTAAAGAAAAACTAAAATAGAACAAAAGAAAGTGAATATTTATGCAATTCTGAATCTCAGGACAGTAATTATCTTGTATACTTTCAAACAGTAAAAAGAAAATCACAGTGTTTATGATTAATAAATTGAACTATATAAGCATTTTATATCTTTCAATAATAATAATTAAGCTGTTATTAAATCCTTCAATAAGAATTCAAAAGACAGAACATATTGAAATTTTTAAATGATGAATATGACAGAAGAAAAATTAACATTATTTAAAAATAAACATCTAATATGATTGCTTAAGAAAAAGCCAAAATGGAACGAGCTAGGGATAGACAATAAATATTTATCATCACTTAAAATGAAGACATTTTACATATTTTTAAAACTGTATGATAAAATTTAATGCTAGTAACTGCAATAAACACTCTCAAATATAGTTGGTAACAGTGCAAATGTTTAACATTTTAAAAAAGTAAATTGGAAATATTTATCAAATCTGTGTTTGCCCCAGTTCTGCTAACACAATCTAAAGAAAGCATTCAAAATGCAGACAATAAATTTTTACTGTAAAACATGTAAATACTTACCTTTAAATACATTTAGATTTATATATTTCAAAATATGTATGCTACTGTTTATAATCATGAATAATAGCAAACAATGTGAAAGTTGAAGAACCTTAGATGGAATCATCTTAGATTTAATCAATATAACAGTCTGAGTGTCGGAGATGGTTATATTAAAAAAAATTTTTTTTAACATTTATTTATTTTTGAGAGAGAGCACGCAAGCGAGCAGGGAAGGGACAGAGAGAGAAGGAGACACAGAATCTGAAGCAAGCTCCAGGCTCTGTAGAGCCTGATATGGGGCTCGAACTCACAAACTGGGAGATCATGACCTGAGTCAAAGTTAGATGCCTAACTGACCGAGCAACCCAGACGCCCCCAAAGACCTTCTTTCAGAGTCTCAAACATTCTGTTTTCTTCCCATTTCAAGATCTTTGCCCTTAACTATAATACTTTACTCCAAGCTCTCTAACCTACTTAATTTCTCTAACTCCTTGGAATGTATGCCTTGGCCACCATTCCCACAGCTGTAGTTTCAACGATGCAGCCTTGAGAGAGGAAGGTGTTGTTGAGGTCATCTGAATAGCATTTGTGACTGAAGCCAGTTAAGGCCTCTATATAAACTTTTAAAATTCTAGTGGGTATGGAGATATACTCATCGTACGGCTACCCGAGACAAGCTTCAGAGGTAAGGTCTCTTGCTTATTAAACCTGCCACTGTGTAATATGTGCAAATTCCAGATTCTGCCAGTAAAGGGAAGGCGTGTGCCCCTCTCCTCTAATTTCCTCCCTATCGGCTGCAATGTGGAAGTGATGGTAGAAGATGGAAGCCCCACGTCGATGACAGCTAATCCACAAGGTAGTGTGTGCATCTCCAACACAGAGATCTCCCCATCCTGCCCTTGATTTCTGTACCTGCTGTATACAGCCTCTGGGCATCTACTCAGTTCTATGTTCTAAATGACAACACAGCATAACTATATTCATAATCAGCTACAAAAATTAGTAAGTTTTTCTCACTGATCAAAATTTGGCCACACACCCATGACAGTTTGGGTACATCTTGTGCTAGAGCAGATAGATGAGAAACTGTGTAGATCTGTGCCCCATTCTTCTTGTGCCATTTAAGAAAGACCAGAATCTCCCTTTCTTATACTTCAAAACAGTGTCATTAATAAAATGCATTGAACTAGTGCAGAAAACAGATCACACTCTTAAGGAAAATTTGTCAACTGTGAAAAAAGTGAACAAGTTGACAACTACCTCTGGAAACTATTATATGTTATGGCAGAGATTGCTAATATTGCCTCAATATTCACCTTCCTCTACTTCTTTGATAACAGAACCACCAATATCTAACTGGCAACAGGGCTGCCCAGAATGAAATTACATTTCACAGTCTTCTTTATAGCAAGACATGGCAATGTAACCAGATTCTGGCCAACAGGATACAAGCAGAAATGGTCTATGAAAACTCTAGTACGTGTTCTTCCTTAAAGGGAAGGGTGTATCCTTCCTCCTTCATGCTGGCTAAAAACAGATGTGAGATTTGTATCTCACATACAAATGTGTATAAGATGGCACAGAACCTGAGTCCCCCGTGTTTGTGGAGTTTCCGTATTAGTTGTGGATTGTCTACTTCTGTTTCCTGTTTAGGAGCAAGAGAAATAAACCTCTGCCTTCTTTAAGTCACTCTCACTTTGGGCTTCCTGTCAGTCCTAAGTATTACAAAGATCAGAAACATATCATTTTTCTGGGCTCGCAAAAGTATCAGAAGGGAATGCAGACAATATAAAATCTATTACTATGAAAAAAACCAATGCATAATTAAAGGAATTTAACATGGGAGCCATTGTCATAGGTCAGCAACACCTCAAGAATATCAGTCAGTTATTCCTTTATCTCTTCTTTTACTTCTTCAAATTATAAATCCTGTGATCCATAAAAGTTCCTCAGTCATAGCCTCTCTGCTGACTCATTAAAAAAACAGTGAAATCACTGCTTTGTTATTTTATAGTGTACTCTGGAGAATTAACTTGTCCCCCTATGTTATAAGAGAAAAATTAAAAATATAGCTACTTTCAAAAATCAATTGCAAAGATTTGCAGTGCTATGACAAATCTGGCAATTGGCCCAAATTGAAATGCATTGAATATTTTGTTGAAACCAGAAAAACATGTCCCAGCTGGACAGAGTGAGAAGAGAAGGATCTATTGTATACATATTTCCTGGTCTCTCCATGCTTGAGTTCTGGAGAGAAATTGTCTGCTGAAAAATTAATTTTTAAAAAAGTTACTGTTAGTTACTCTCACACTCACTTCAGGTATATGAACCACTGAAAACCACAAACGATGACAAAATTTAGGCATGTCTCCAGGGTAGCACGTTAGAAGTCACAGAGAAACAAGCTATCTGGCCCATCTGGTATGGTAGTGAGGCATTTGGTGGGGATGAGGGCAGAAACGAAACAGGCACAGCTACTGGAGGGTACAAAGAATTCAGAAGATCAAGGGAACTTTACCTCCTATAAATGACCTATACCTACAAATATTGCTACTCATATACACAGAAGAAAAAAAATTTATCAGGTGTGTCTCAAAAAAAAAGTGGAATGACTAGCTATTATCAATAAACCATCATTTGGCAAATTTATCCCTAAGGGATACAAAGACAACAAACTTCAGCGCAATTCAAAGATTGCTAAATATCACTAATCACTCTGAGCATAACAAAAATGACAATATAATTTTATATAAAATTTGCTTAATTGATAGATATTAAAGTCTGATAAAGAAATAGACTATTTCACTGTTGCTTTGCCTTGCTTCCTTCTGAAGTTGGAATACTTTTCAAAAGCTTTCAGAAAAAAAATCAAGAAGTAACAGTGAGAATCAGACATATTAATAACGAATAGCAAAGCATGAAACTAGAGAAAGGAAACCCATTTAAAATGGAGTCATGAAGCCGAAAAGGATCAATCACAGACCCACATGACGAGAAGCACCTTACATTCCCAACAGGAAAAAGCCGCTTTACCACACCAGATGGAGGAAGGAAGATTTTCCCTTTGACAACAGCGCAGCCAATGAGAGACTACAACTCAGCGAGTAAACGCCACCACACTTTCAACTCCCAGTTTATTCCGCTGGACTTTTTGTTCATAACAGCCCTTCCCAACTAGCCACTCTCTTCTCTATAAAAGTGTATTACTTTATTTTATTCTCCAGACTTGCCTGCGGTTTTTGCTATCACATGCTTGTCCCAAATTAAAATTCCTCTGCTATTCCTGAATAAACCCACTTTGCTCGTAAAGCTGTTTTACTTTTAAGGTTGACATATTGAATGAGGAAAAAGTAATAGTACTAGATGCCTCTTTTAGCGTCTTTTTTTTTTTTAATCCCTTAAACTATTGTGGTTAAGCTTATAGTCATGCAAAAACCACTGATTATTATAAGATACCTTAACATGATTTCAGAGAGTAAATATAAAGAATAAGAAAGTTGAAAGTAGTTTAAAAACTACTACAAATAGTATTTTTTAAATGGTCTTCTTTTCAAATTCTAATATTTAGGAACTAAAAATGAAAGTAGACACACCCCACACTAAGATCCCATTATAATGTATTGCTCACTTTGAATGCTGGAAATATTTCTTTAAACATAGGCATTGCTTTCCATCATAAAGAGATTTGAAAACTCTCTTTCCTCTTCTGGAGAGATCAGGAAAGACAAAAAATGATAATCAATACCTGTCATTTTAATCAGGTTCATATGGAACAGCACTTAAAAGAGAATTATTTCAGGGGTGCCTGGGTGGCTCAGTCGGTGAAGTGTCAGACCCTTAATTTGGGCTCAGGTCACGATCTTTCAGACCCTTAATTTGGGCTCAGGTCACGATCTCAAGGTTCGTGAGATGGAGCTTTGCACTGAACTCTGCGCTGACAGTGGGGAGCCAGCTTGGGGTTCTTTCTCTCCCTCTCTCTTTGCCCCCTCCCTTGATCTCTACCTCTCTCTCTCAAATTAAATGAATTTTTTTTAAAAAGAAAATTATTTCAAAAAATAGAGAGAAAATTATTCCTCAATTTCAACAATATTGTGACCAGGTTTAACCTAGCCCACTACGTGTCTTCTGTGCAAATTACAGAAAGGTACTCTTTCTTCCAGACTGAACCTCTTGATCTTTGTCATGGTACATAGCTTGTCACCCAGAGCATAGCCCCCACTCTCCTCCTAGCCAAGAGCCCTAGTGCAGGGCACGACCTGTCCAACAGTCCATGGAAGGCTTGTTGCACCTAAAAGACTGAGATAGTTTGCCTCAAATTCTTTTCTCAAAAGACTCTGAGAAACTCCATCCCCTAAGTGGGTATCCTGCACTTACACATCCTTTATTGACAGAATCAGGAGAAAAGTTAAAACAATAAATTCCTGAAAACTTTACTTAAAGCAACAGAAGAGTCGTTCGAAAGTTTTGCAAATGCACTTCTAATATCCAACCCACTTACCATAACAACCACTGATTTAAGCTTTTTCTGAGGTTTCCCAGCACATAAAGGCACAATTTTTTTTATTTCTAAATAAATCCATTGTTTATTTTTTTTAATAGTTTATTTTCAAATTGGTTTACATACAGCACCCAGTGTTCATCCCAACACGTGCCCTCTTTAATGCCCATCACCCCCTCTCCCCCCTCCCTCATCCCCCTCACCCTCTTTCTTAGTCTTTGAGAGTCTCTTATGTTTTATCTCCCTCCCTCTCTGTGTTTCCTTTCCCCTCTTCCTCTCCCCCTGGTTTTTGCTTAGTCTCAGAAAGTCCACCTATTCATGGAAACATATGGTATCTGTCTTTTTCTGACTGACTTATTTCACTTAACATAATACCCTCCAGTTCCATCCATGTTGCTACACATGGCCAGATTTCATTTTTTCTCATTGCCACGTAGTAGTCCATTGTATATATGTACCACATCTTCTTTATCCATTCGTCAGTTGATGGGCACTTGGTCTCTTTCCATGATTTGGCTATTGTCGAAAGTGCTGCTATGAACATTGGGGTACACGTGCCCCTATGCATCAGCATTCCTGTGTCTCTTGGGTAGATTCCTAGCAGTGCTATTGCTGGGTCATAGGGTAGCTCTATTTTCATTTTTTTGAGGAACCTCCACACCGTTTTCCAGAGTGGCTGCACTAGTTTGCATTCTACCAACAGCGGTAGGAGGGTGAAAGGCACGATTTTCAAGAAAACCAGAAGGAACACAGCTAGAAAAATCATCATATTCAGCTACTTTAATTTTTCTTAATCTTCATTTTAAAGATAATCCTACTTTTCCCAGTTTTTTTCTTCTATCATGCTTTTTAAAGTATATATAATATTAATTCATGAGACCAGGTCTAAATGATCATAAGATTTTTAAATATTTACTCATTTTTGAGAGAGAGAGAGTGTAAAGCGTGCACACGCATGTGAGGGAGGGGTGGGGGGAAGGACAATGGATCCGAAGCGGGCTCTGTGCCGAGGGCAGAGAGCCCGAGGTGGGGCTCAAACCATGAGATGGTGACCTGAGCTGAAGTCAGAGGCTAAACCGATTGAGCCCCCCAGGTACCCCCATAGGATTTTTTTTTAATTTTAATTTTAACATGGTATTTTTATCTAAAACAAGCCTACTTTTTAAATAATGCTTTGAGTTTCTTCAGAATAATGAAGTAACTTCCTACCTCTAACTCGATTCACTCACTGTAGCACTATAAGGAAGTGACTGCATGACAGGCTACAACCCCTAGACTAGGCCTAAGTCTTTGTTTCCCAGCTGCCCCTCCCTGAGTTCCTGTTCTTCAGTGGTAACCGGCTTAACCCACCCAAGATGACAACGCAGAAACTGAAAAGTGCCAGAAGGTCTCGAGCCCTGAAGAACCAATCAAAGAGAGACATGACCAGTTGTGGTTCCAGGAACCAATAGACGTTGGGGGATGATGGGGATGGCCTATGTAAACCCTGAATACTATAAAAAAAGAACTTAAACCCCAGAGCGGGGTCCTTGCTTAGAAAGAGGCCACTGCATTGGTGCTCTGGGCTTAGACCCTGGCTCAAGCTGGAGAATAAAACTCTTGTGCTTTTGCAGCCTTGGTGATTCGGACTCTCTGTTCGGGGGGGTATTCAGGGTCCCGGCCTTATCAGCACAAATCAAATTTTATTTTCTCACAATTCATCATGCTTACATTTTTCATGTATTATAAAAGTTGTCTCCAACCACTGTGATCTATTTTATAACTTTTATTAAAAAAAAACATAACAGATTCTTTGAATCTGAGTCATTTCTATTCCCCTTAGCAATATTAAAACCTGATAATGACTCATATTTCAGAGAAAATATAGAGATCCTCTTCTTATAAAAATTGACTATGTGTAAATATAAAGCATAATTATATAACATATACCATATTCACATGTTTACAAAATACTTATTGAAAACCACTAAACTCACAAAGATGCAAAAATGCACCCTAATTCAAAGCAAATGTCCCTTAAAAGTAGACTACAAATATGGGAATTTGGGAAAAAAACAGATCTAAAAGATTATCTCTGGCCATCCTTCCTCCCCTGACTCTGCCCCAAATCTTTCAGCAAAATCCTGAAGAGTAACAAAGAATAGACCAGTAAAGGGCTGATTCGTCCCACTGGCTCCACAAATCATCTAATCTCTTCTATTTTTTTCTGTCTAGTACAAATCCAGTGACCATACAGTATCATTCATTAAAAATTATGATGCATTTGTTTCAAAAGATGATAGATTAACCTTAGACTTCAATAAAAAGATATTAAGAATAATGTAAATTACAGTAAATGGTGATAACATATACATGCATACACAAACACATTCATATGTACATTTGTATATACATACCTAATACATAATACATACAAAATAAAGGTGAGAGGGAAAGGGGGAAATGATGGTACAGAAGAATGTCAGTTAATAAATGTAGAAAAAGAATTAGAAAAATCACCATTTTGCAACTCTTTCTGTGAACTTGATGCTAATACTACTGAGTGAAAAAGTGAAAAAAAGGTTTCAAAGCATCATCTCACATAGCGCTTGGCATTTACAAGAGGAAGGGGTTCCTTTATGTAGCAGACACCAGGCAGACAGCAAGTAACTAAATAACCAAATTGTTCATAATCTAGAGTGGCACAAACAGACACCATGTGCTTCCTAACGTGATGCAACAGGAAGTACACAAATAGGAAGTGGGACATTCTTCTAGACAATGAGCCTACACTCCAGAAATGTCAAGGGCATGAAAGCAAACAAAAAGGACAGACGGACTACTGTAGATAAAGGAGATTAAAAAGACATGACAGCAAAATGCATTGCATGATTTTTGTTGAATCCTGAGGTAAAAATCTATAAGGGACGTTTTCTTTAATAATTAAAGAAATTTGAATATGAACTGCATTTTTAATATGTATACGAGTAATACTGTGGTTGTGTAAGAAAAGTTCTTAGAGATACATGCTAAATCATTTAGAGGCGAATTGTTATGACACCTGCAACTTATTTTCAAATAGCTCAGGAAAACGTGTATGATACACAAACACATATACACATGGATATATACACACAGGAAGAGAGAAAAGTCTATGTGCAAAAATGCTAACTGGTAACTCTAGCCAAGAATGTAGTGTTGCTTATTTGACTATTCTTTTAACTTTTACAGCATTGAGAATTGTATTTATTTTGAAAGAGACAGAGTAAGAGAGCAGGGGAGGGCAGAAAGAGAAGGAGAGAGAGAATCCCAAGCACTGTCTTCACTGTCAGGGCAGAGCCCAATGCAGGGTTTGAATTCACAAACCATGAGATCATGACCTCAGCCAAAATCAAGAGTTGGATGCTTAACAGACTGAGCCACCTAGGCACCCTGCATTGAAAATTTTTAAAATAAATCACGGAAGAAAAAGAGCTAAAGGAAAAAGGAAAGAAAGTTAGTTGATCTGAAAGTTCTTCCAGATAATTCCATAGAAGGTAGCTCCCATTATATCATCTAAATGCTATGTGAGAGGCAACATATATGATATTATAGAACATATAATATGAAAGTATAATAATTTCTGAAGAAAATATCCAAATAGATGAAGTCAAAGATTAAATTCAGTTAACAGTTAAAATTATCTGGAGGCAACATGGTGCCTAAACTCTATGACGTAACAGTGAATTTTAATTTCAGCTTTGCTATTTACTAATTGGGCACGATACCTAACATTAACCGGATATTTCTTGAATTTTTTTTCTGTAAAACAAAGACAATAATTCTTAACCCATATGGCTGCTCTGACGATTAAATGTTGTAATGCTGCAGGTCCATGAATCTCAAATATTAGTTGCACTTGTCGCCTGGATCCCAGACCTGTCCCGCTCCAAGTTTTCTAATTCAGTAGGTCAGGGATGGAGCCCAAGGGTGTGCATTCCCAACAAGTTCTCAGGTGGTTCTGGTCCTGCTCTTCTGGAGACCATGCTTTGAGAATTACGGCTACAGATATTTGAATTGAAAACTGTGCATACCCCGCCAGCAAGGCTACAGACCGAAAGCTGGCCCGCCATCCCTCAGAGTGGCATCAATTACCTTGAGTGTGCTCCCTCACCACCCTGTTGTGACTTGCACATTTTTTTCTTCCAATCCTCACCACTCCTATCCCTACCCTGACCCTGATCATGCTTAAACCTCTCTGCTTGCCAAGAACCAGACACAGCATGTAAACTGCACTCAGTTCCACCACTGCTTCTTCTTTGGAAGTAGGTGTCGTGTGTAAGACAAAACAAAACCAACACATATGTGTGTGTGTGTGTGTGTGTGTGTGTATATACACGCACGTATGCTTATGTATATACATACAATACATAAAATACATAAAATAAAACAATATGTGTGTGTATATATACAATTCTTTGGAAATACATGTCGTAGGTTACATACATATATACATGTGTATATATATATACGTATATATATATATATATATATATACGAACACATATATGTGTGTATATATATATACACATATGCTTATGTTTATATATATATAATACATAAAATACATAAAATAAAACAAATACAGGGGTGCCTGGGTGGCTCAGTTGGTTAAGCAGCCGACTTCGGCTCAGGTCATGATCTCGTGGTCTGTGAGTTCGAGCCCCGCGTCGGGCTCTGTGCTGACGGCTCAGAGCCTGGAGCCTGCTTCAGGTTCTGTATCTCTCTCTCTCTCTCTGCCCTTTCCTTGCTCACGCTCTGTCTCTATGTCTCTCAAAAATAAAATAAAAATGTTAAAAAAATATTAAAAAAAAAAACAAATACACATAAAATAAACTTGGTCTAAGAGAGAAACATAATTCCATAGAATCAAAAATCCTTGTTAAGGGTGTCTATTTAGTATAGCTCCAGTGGGTAGGTGATGTCTGCTTCCCTCTACTTATGACTCTCCCAACAGCCCAGACTGATAACTTCCATCTGCTTCAACCTTCTCTAGATTCCAATCCAACACGAGCACCTGGAAGCAAATGAGCTCTGGAATTGGTCTGCTACGTCAATGCCTGTGTACAGGGCGTTTAGAGCGAACTGTACCCTGTGACAACAGACATGTAGCATAAATCCCAGAGCCAGTCCGCCTGCCGGATGTCTGCCCTGATTCCTAATTTTCTTCTGTTTCTTGTTAGACAGAAAGTACAGCTGTGATTGTCACTCTGATTGTACTAGATCCTCCTTACCCCGCCCAGAGGCATGACCTCAGGGATGGTGAGACAAATCAAAAATCCTAGTACTGGACTCAGCTCATTGCCATGGGCTTCATGTGTCCTAGCTTAGAGCCTCCCTTTTTATACCACTGTTCAGATTAGTTCTAACCTTAGTCTGCGCCCTGATTTCGGTTTTTGGGCCTCAACCCCTCATGGATGCTTATCAGAGGAAAAGAATAAAAGACTAAAGAGCATGGGCTCCAGAGATCTGAAGAATCCTAGTGCAATTACTAGCTAGGAGGCTTTTAAGGTCACTTGAGTCTCAGTCTGCTAATCTGAACAATGGGAAAAAACATAATTTGATTCATAGGATTAAAGGAGATAATGTATTATAAAAGCACTGAACTCAGTATCTGACTACAGTAAGCATAAGATATGTTAGATTTAAAAAAAATCATACCAATGATGAAAAGGACAATGACAACTGATAAAGGAAGGAAAGAGAAGAAAAACATGCCTACTGGTGAAGTTAAATCTTTGGTTACTCCCTGACCAGCTTCTGCTCTACATTTATCCCTCCACCTTAAACCGTCATCATGCCTCATATCCCAGTAAAAGGACTTTGAAAACTAAATTAAAAATCTTTCCAATAGCTATCTTAAATTCTAAGATTAATGAATGGACATTCTGTTCTTCCAATGGTAGAAAGGCCTTTTAAAAAGTAATGGGAACAATTACTATGCTTCATGGAATTTCTTAATGGTGGAGATGTTTCCAAGGCCCTCTTTATGCACGGCCCTGAGTGTGGAGGTTGGAAGCATTGCCCCTAATGAAGCTAGAACACAGTGCTCTATTCTCCAATCTCATGAGATGGGATCCTAAGTGAAAGACATTATGCAATGGGCCGAGCTAGATTTCAGTTGGGGGCTCTCACCAACAAGTTATATGGCTTTGGACATTATTTTGAAGTCCTCACTTTCCTCATATGTAAAATAAATACTCATTCTATAGGATCTCTTCTCCCTTTCACAAATTATATTTATCTCTGTTTTAACTTTGACCCTGGATGAGCCTTCTAATCAGGAAGGAGAATCATATGATTGACACACAGGTTTGTTCAGTTCATGGAAGTTCTGACACTCGCCCAGTAGCTGGCATCAAGAACTACATCGCAACTGTGATGAACCACCTTGTAGAGAGAACAGAAGAAGATAATCCTTCGTTAAAGTAAATTTTATGGAAAGGTAGTTAAAAACTTTGTGGATATATGCTTACTGTATTGACATTTCTATAGCTCCATTTATGCCCTACAGAATAAAAAGAAATGGGTTTAACCTTTAAAAAAGCTACAATCAGGTAACAAAACAGGTTGAGCAGCGTGATTTGATTTTTAAAGAATACAGAGACAGTTGTACACACCAAGGTAATAATGGTATTTATCACTCGATGATGGCTATAGATTTTTAAATTTTTTTCTCTTCTTTGTCAATATTTTATTTTCTACCACGCACAAGTTTTGCTTTTGTAATAATAAGCAAAACAAAATATTCTGAATCCTGCTCTCTGTCTTACACTCTTATACTGTTTCTCTCCCTGCAAAATAATTCAGAAGACTATACTTCTAATCTTTTTATGGCTAAAAAGAAGAAAAGCCCATTCATGGTTCCCTAGCATGTCTTCTAAGCAGAACATTTTTTTCCCACTAAACTCTACCCCAGTCTTTTAAAATTCTCTTATCGAGGTGCCTTAAGTTGCTATCCTTAATTGTGACTGTTTCTTATAAAATATAAGCATGTGCTCAGCCTCCCATAAAAAGGTATTGGAGGTTTCAGAGCTCAGATTCATCTGTTTTTTTCTCAAACTAGTTAGAGAGGTTTTTACATTGAGTCCCCTTAACAGCTTGAAGAGGACAGAAAAGCAGAGGGTTGACAACACGGATTCAAATTCTACTCCAGGCTGAATCATGACTCTGCTATTCTCAAGCTGTGCAACCTTGAGCCTTTTACTCCCCCTCACATATCCTCAGTTTTCTCATCTGCAGAATGAGTACACAATGCAGCTAGGCCTAAATGAGATCCTACTTGTAAAGAGGCGTAGTTCAGTACCAGAAAAACAACAGGTGCTTATTGGAGCAGTTGAAGGCCCAATAAATTTAACTATAATGAATTCTAAATTAAAAATTACGCTCCTTCCCAAATAACTTCAGAAACTGAACTTTGACAGTCCAGTCCCAAAGACGATCCTATCCTCAGCTTTTCCCAATTTTTTTTTTAATTTTTAAGTTTATTTATTTATTTTGAGAGAGAGAGAGAGAGAGAGAGAGGGTGAGCAGGAGAGGAGCAGGGAGAGGGAGAGGGAGACGGAGAGAGAGAATCCCAAGCAGGCTCAGCGTTATCAGCATAGAGCCCGATGCAGGGCTTGAACTCTGAGATCATGACCTGAGCCGAAACCAAGAACCAGATGCTTAGCAGACTGAGCCACCCAGGTGCCCCAGTTTTTCCCTATTTCTGAGAGAAATAAATTCACTGGAGTAACACTTTAGCAATATTTCTGCTTTGATTTTAACATATAAAAACTTTACCTACAGTTTCTAAATTTGAAGATCCTTTAAATGCTCAAATGAGCAATTTCTATTTCTTAATAAAATTATTATTTCTCAGAAGTAGAATTAGTTTCTAATCAATCTAACCATACAAACACAAAATTTTTCGAGCTGGAAGAAAATTTAGGAATATCTTTTCCATTCAGACAGATGCCTGTTAATATAAATTGATGTTTACATATTCAAAAATTAGTTTTTAAGTTCCTAACACTGAAACCAAAAAAAGGACCATTAAATAGCATATTCAAAGGGGGTGGCACAGTGTCTGTTAGTACATAAATTTAGTCTCCCTAAAGTTAATTATCAAACAACTTCAGTAGCAACTGATGGAGCAATTCACTACAACATGAGAACAGAGGGATGCTAGAAGACCATTTCCATTACCTTAAATACATCACTGATTTACTTATTAACTCATTGTTCTTACCGAGTAAATGATACTAATGGTTACTCTTGCTATTAATGTATTAACCCTACTATGTGAATAGGGAAAGTACTTAGCCCATCTTTAAAAGTGGTGTATAATAATGCCTACTTCACAGAGACATTGTGAGAATTAGATGAAAAAAAATATAAATAATGTACTAGAGTCCGAATATAATAAAGGCTTATTAAATGCTACACAATATTGTTATCATTATGTTTTTATTGCTGAGAAAATATAAGCACTGGACAAGTTAATATCTCAAGATTTTTTAAAAGAAGACTGTATCGGAATAATTAAAAGAACAATGTATCCTGGTCTATTTTCAAAGTTCATTCCTTGACAAATTATTCCTTTTGCTATTCCTTGGCCAGCTTAAGAGAAAGCCTCTTTAATTCCCCTACTTTGGTTTCACCTCTATGGGAGTTACCTTCACCAGGTTGCACTCCGTCCTTCTCAGTGGGTAGAAATTACTTTTCTTTTTAACCATAAAACCATTTCAACATAAAAGAGTACGAAAGACAGTGTGAAAAACACCTGTAAATGAAGCAATGCTAAAATACTAAGTTTAACATTTGTCAATACTGTCTCTACTTCAATTTTCTTACTTTGCTTTCTAAAAAATGAAATGTTACAGATACATCTCTATCAACTTGCCATTTTCTTCCCCAACAGTAACTACTATCATAGTGTTGGTGTTGATTATATTCATGACGTTTTTTACTTCTATTATCTAGATTCTACGAAATATCTAGATTCCATAAGTAGTACTATTTCTAAATTTTACATAAATTATACTTTAAGTATCCTTTACAACTGACTTCTTTTTTTGTTTGTTTGTTTTTACTCAGCATTGCATTTTTGAAATTAACTGTCTACTCATGTAGACCTGGAACATTCATTATAAATCTTGCACACTACAAAAATAAAAAATAAATAAATAAATAGATAGATAAATAAATAAATAAATCTTGCATACTAATTGTTCGAATAAACCATGGTTTATGTATTTATTCACTTTTTTAAAGTTTATTTATTTATTTTGAGAGAAAGAGAGAGAGAAAGAGGGAACTCCAAGCAGGCTCAGTGCTGTCAGCATAGAGCCCGACACATGGCTAGATCCCACAAACACTGAGATCAAGACCTGAGTGGAGATCAAGAGTCAGACACTTAACCAGCTGAGACACCCAGCCACCCCTATTTATTCAGTGTTCAGTGGATTATTTCTTGTATTACAAACTTGCTCAAAGAATCTCCCTGTGCACAGATGCCTGGGTTGTTCTAGGGTAGAAAAGTGGAATAGTCTTGGTAAGGAAATGATCCTCAACTTGCTCTCCAAAGTCATCAAACCAAGCTACACTTCAACCAACAAGGATGTGATTTCATCTTCCCCACACCCTTATTTGGTATCATTATATACATTGAGTTTTTCTAATTCGCTATTGATATATATTTTCACATCCACCTGAATTACTTGCCAATCTAATCATTTTCCAGGAATCTCACATCGTTTTCTGAAAAAAGTCTGTAATACAAGAAAAAGAGCAAATGAATGCATGACTCCTACAATTCAGTAATTCATGAAGGATATCTTTTTAACTGAAATGATGAAATCAAAGAAGGAAGGAAGGGGATGAAACAACATCTGAAAGTACAAATATGAATCAAAAAGCATGTTTCTTTATGAGGTAGCCAAAGGTAAACCAACACAAAAGAAATCTTAAACTTAATTTCTACACTGCAATTTAGGTCCAACTGGATTATACTAATGTCTTAAGAAACCACAAAAGATATAATTCCCTCTTTGTATCTTTTAGAAGCAGGGTAGAAATATTTAAAGCCCAGTGTAAAAATTAATAAATATTTCCTGTTGAGATCTCGTATTCCATTTAGCTGGCAAATCAAGATTAATCATTTATACATCAGTTGAGGATAAATTAATGAGCTCTGTGCAGTAGGTTGCTTTTATGTAAAGGGAATTCAATACAAATCTTTCATGTTACAAATGTGCTCACTACCGGGCCTTCATAAAAATAAAAACCACTGTGGTCCCATGAATATGAATGCCAATATTGTTTTATACAAAGGAATATTAAACACAATAATAAACTATTACATGTTCTTGCCCACCAATATTACACTCATCTCCAGAAATATTTATAATGAGTAACCCTTGCCTTGATAAACATAATTTTTAATTTGTTTTTTTGTTGTTGCTTCTGTCATTCTTGTTTTGGTCATCCTATTCTTGTTTACACTTTCTACCACTTAAAAATGATAATATTCAACTGTGTAAACTGTGTCTTTATCTGTTCTAATTATTGGGATGTATTCTAGATAACCTTACCACAAGGAACATAGAAACTTCTAGAAATAATGTCTATACAGATATATGGAAAATAATTATGATGCCTGGTACTGGTACATTACATTCTAAGGTAGCCGTGAAGCTGCTTTGATCTTGATTGCAATGACTCTGTAGAATATTAAAAATAATTTCACAGTAATTTAGTAATTTCACATTAGATAAAAGGATACTGAATGTCCTTCCATTTTCATAACTTGTTTCAAAGAGGGAGTAGGGAAGAGACTGCTTTGATTTCACAGCCTTTTAAAAAAAATTTTTAATGTTTATTTTTAAGAGAGAGAGAAAGAGAGAGAGAGAGAGAGAGAGCACAAGTTAGGGAGGGGCAGAGAGGGAAGGAGACACAGAATCTGAAGCAGGTTCCGGTCTCCTCACTGAAAGCAGCAAGCCCAACTGGGAGCTCACAAGCCCTGAGGTCGTGACCTGAGCCTGAGCCTATCGGACACTTAACCGACTGAGTCACCCAGGCGTCCCTTAACAGCGGTTTAAAATTGACAATGCTTGATCACTTGGTGTTCAATAGAGTCAATGATTTAACTAAAGTTATGTAAGTGCAATCATTTACTAAGAAATGATTTTTTAAAAAGCCAAAATGTGCGTATCATTACTAAAGCAATGCAGTGATTTTAGGTTTTCATTTTTTTTTTTAAGTTTATTTTGAGAGAGAGAAAGTGCACATGTACACATGCGAGTGAGTGGGGGAGGGGCAAAGAGGGAGAGAGAGAATCTCAAACAAGCTCCTTGGTGTCAGCAGAAAGCCAGATATGGCACTCACACCCATGACCATGAGATCATGACCTGAGCTGAAATCAAGAGTCAGATGCTCAACCAACTGAGTTATCCTGGCACCCCTTACTTTCATTTTGAAAGCAATGCTGTAGTTATATTTCTTTTATAAATGCTATTTATGAAAAAAAATCACACACAAAATTGCTATAAGTCTGCCTGAGGTGAAATTATATAACTAGTAAAAGAAAACAGAATCAATAGCATAGATTATATTCCTAGGTGCACAGAGCTCACACAATAACTAAACAGCATGGTGCATTTTATAGCACTGTTGAATACATTCTGTGTTTAAAGAACACAAATAAATACAAAATTTTCCATAGTCTTATATTTAGTTCTGAAATTATTCCAGTCTCAAATTCTTTTTAAAAAATTCATTGATCGCATCCCTGGAATAAGACCCACTTAATCATGGAGTATAACGCTTTTTATATATTGATGAATTCTATCAGCTTTATTTTGTGAAGGATTTCTGCACTTATATTCATGAGGAACACTGAATATGGTTTCTTTTCTTTGTATGGTCTTTGCCTGATTTTCGTGCTTCATAATGAATTGAGAAGTGCTCCCTGTCTTCCATTTTCTAGAAGCAATGATATAAAAATTAGTATTTTTTTAAGTGTATTTATTTTGAATGAGAGAGAAAGAGAGAGAGTGCGTGTGTGGGCAGGAGATGGGCAGAGAGAGAGAGGGAGAGAATCCCAAGCAGGCTCCGTGCTATTAAGCCTGGAGCCTAATGCGGGGCTCAATATCAGGAAGCTTGAGATTTCGATCTGAGCTGAGATCAAAAGTTGTACGTTTAACCAACTGAGCCACCCTGGTGCCCCAGTATTAATTCTTCTTTAAATGGTTAGAATTCTCCAGTGCAACCATCAGGGCTTCCAGATTTCTTTGGGGGGTAGTTTTTCATTACAAATTCAATTAATTTAATAAAGGACTACTTGAATTATTTATTTCATATTGGATGAACATAGTGGTTTGTGTTTTTGAGAAACTGGTCCATTTCATCTAAGTCATGAAATTTATGTGTGTACAACTGTTTACAGTATTCTCTTATTATCATATTGATGACTGCTTGGCCTGTAGTGATATCCTGTTTCCTTCCCGATACAGGTTATTTGTGTCCTCTTTTTAATTGTAATAGTCTTGGTAGAGAGTTATCAATTTTATTGATCTTTCAAAGCTCAAGCTCTTTGTTTCATTGATTTTCTTCCTTGTCTTTCTATTTTCAATTTCATTGATTTCTGCTTTTATACAATTTGCTTCTTTCTGTTTGATTTGGGTTTATTTTGCTCTTCTTTTTCTAGGTTCTTTAGGTAGGAGCTTAGATTATTGAGACTTTTTTTCACTTCCAACATGTGCGATCAGCACTATACATCTCCCTCTAAGTGTTCCAGCTATGCCCCACGAGTTTTCATGTGTTGCATTCAGTTCAATGTACTTTTTTCATTTCCTTTGAGATTTCCTTCATGATTATTTAGAAGTGTGTTAATTAGCATGTGTTGTTTAGTTTCCAAGTGTTTTGAGAAACTCCTGTGCAAATGTCCCTCTTCTTATACGGATACCAGTAAAACTGGATTTAGGGCCCTCTCTAATCTGGGATAATCTCATTTTACTTGATTACATCTGCAAAGACCCTATTTCCAAATAAGATTACATTCACAAGTGTCAGGGACTAGGATCTGGACATCTCTGGGCGCCGTTATTCAACCTACTACAGTGACTTTGTTTTAACTCTAGAACAAAGTATTGGGAAAATATCATCCTTCTTTTTAGTGAATCTCAGACTATCTCAGAAAACATGCAACATCTTTTACTCACAATAGAATACAGGATTATGATGGGTGGAATTGGAGATTAAAGGCAATAAATCAACTAACTGGCAAAGAATCTTAACTATAAAGCATTTCTTCAGTTAATTTGATAATATAGAAAATTCTACATAACAAAGATAACCATTTTTCTTTTATAGCAAGATCAAATTTTACAGTGATTTATGTATCTAAGTAATTATTTTAAAGTATGTCTTTCCTACTGAAGATTAATCTTCAGAGCAGGGATCCTGTTCCACACTATTGAATCCTCAGTGCCTAGCCAGATGTGTAATATATGTTAGGTACTCAATAAATATGTGTTCGATAGATTGAGTAAATGAAAGCATACAATGTGATGACACCATTTGTATGAATTCCTCTTACAAGTCCAATATGAAATCCTCAACCAGCAATGCCTCTGATGATGTTTCCGTCTTGGCCCTAGTCCAGATCATCTACTCTAATGATCTAATTGTCTACTTCTCAGCTTCCTGGTGGTCTCGCCTTTTCTTCTTCTTTTTTTTTTTACTGTTTATTTATTTTTGAGAGAGAAAGAGACAGAGCACAAGTGGGGGAGACGCAGAGAGAGAGGGAGACACCGAATTCGAAGCAGGCTCCAGCCTCTGTGCTGCCCAATGTGGGGCTTGAACTTACCAACTGCAAGATCATGACCTGAGCTGAAGTTGGACGCTTAACTGACGGAGTCAGCCAGGCACCCTAGCCTTTCTGATATAAAATGCTGACGTGATATGTGCAGGATACTCCAAATCTTTTCGTATGAGAGTCCTAAAATATTCAGCCCTAAAAATGACAATGTTCCCTCAATTACAGAGTTGTTTTTTTCTTTTTTTACATTTTTATTTTGTGAAAATTTGAAAACACGAAAATACACTGACTGAGGCAGCAAACATCCATGTTTCAGCTATCCATGGTGTATCCAGTCTTCTAAAAACAGAAATCCATCCAGACATGACCAAAGTCCACTTTAACGTCTCCACTTCCATTTTACTCTCTTGCCCAGATTCCGCCTCCTCATTATCGTGACCTTGGGCTGTATACTTGCAGTTCTTGTTAAAAACACATGTGCATTTAGATCTTCTACTCATCTTTGCTCTTTCTTACAGAGTTTGAGAAAAATTCTAATGTCTAAATATGGGTCGTCAATTGTCCCTACAATGTGTATTTACCCTTCATACACTGACTTGTAATGTTACATTTTTATATATATACATTTCCATTTATGTTAGTGTTTCCTGAATTCTCTTTTCTACATCATTGGCCTTTTAGTTTATCCCTGGCCAACAGCACACTGTTTGATTAGTATGGTTTTAGAAGGAGCATTGATAGGTAGTAAGGCAATTCCCCAATCTTGTTCTCTGTCTCGGTTATTCTTGCATCCTGACTATTCCATATGAGATTTTAGATCAGTTCTTCAAATTTCATGACAAAAAATAAGAATAGAAAAAACAAACTTCATTGGTATTTTGCCTGAAAATAAGTTTATTTATAATTTTATTTTGGAGATTGTTCACCACTGTGATATGGGATTCTTTGAATCTACGAACATCACATTTCTCCACTTTCAGATCTTACATTTGACATATATAAAACTAACATAAAACATTTTTTAATGTTTTATAATTTCCTACATAAGGATCTTTAACATACGCCAGCCATTTAATAGCTTTTGCCAATAATGAGAATTGTGTTTTTAATATGTTTTCTAAATAATTATTGGAATAATATTAGCTAGTGTTTATTGAGTGCTTATTAGGCCAGGCACTGTTCTAAGGACTTTACCTATATTAACCAATCTAATCTTTATTACTACTCTGATGGATAAATAATATTATCTCTCAATTTACAGGTAAGGAAACTGAGATACAGAGAGATTATGTATCTTGCCTCAAGTCACACTCACACACACACACACACACACGTGTGTGTATTTAGGATTAGAAATCATCCTGGCATCAGGTTGCCAGGGAGTACGGTGCCTCGTGGAAGGCCTCAAGTAGCACTGGATACTTAAAGTACCTTTGGCTAACTATAAATGGAGCAAACAAGAGGGCCGTTTCCTGCCCAAATACTTTGCGACAAAAATCAAACTTGATTTGCTTTTTCATTGTTATTGATTAAAATTACAAGCTCATACTAAAACTTTTAAAATAAAATTATAAAATGTGAAGCAAAAAATAGGTAAATATCCCTTTGAAAGTTGTGTTGATCTAGAATACTACATGATTTTGTAGCTGCCTGGCCATCTAACAAGAACTGAAAAATAAGGAAATGGTTTTTGGAAAGCACAAAGCATTCCTAGGTTCCGGAGGTACATACTAATGGGAAAGGACACATCTTATATTAAATATGTCAACGCGGATCTTTAAGGAAGTTATACAGACTGCTACCACAAACCACTACCGATGGGGAAAAAATCACTATTATTTATGAGGCAAAAATTAATTACTGTTAATTCTGCTGTGAGTGGTGGCTAGGTGCGACATGCCCATTTTTTTCAAGTTGATGTCTCTAAAATAAATATACATAATTTATTATTTTCTGGTTTGTAATTTTGCTCTAATAGGTCTCCCTGATTCATTTGTGTTATATTTATCTAGTTCTACTCATTGGTAAATACCTTTTTTTTTTTTTTTTAACATTTTTATTTTTTTGAGAGACATAGAGACATAGCATGAGCAAGGGAAGGGCAGAGAGAGAGGGAGACACAGAATCCAAAGCAGGCTCCAGGCTCTGAGCCATCAGCACAGAGCCTGATGCGGGGCTTGAACTCACAGACCATGAGATCATGACCTGAGCTGAAGTCGGCCGCTTAACCGACTGAGCCACCCAGGCGCCCCTGTAAATACCTTTTTAAAGTTATCTTCTAATCACAAAACTGCAGCGTCCTTCTTTGTGTTCTTCTGAAGCCATCCCTCATGGTTCTGAGGTTTCGGACTCTGTTCATCATAACAAACCCCCGAGGCTCGAGAGCTCCTGCTAGGAACAAACCTGAGGACTGAGGTCAAATTTCTCAGCCACACTCTGCAAAACTTAATTAAGAATCACCTCAAACCTTCACTTCAAAAATTAACAGTAACTGGGAAGTCACACTATCCCATTTCATTCTGTATAGCTTTTCGTTTTTCAGATATTTGTATGAATGCACCTGCCTTAGAATGGAATTATTCTCCCAAGAGCTCAAGTTATTCAAAGGTAAAGTGAGTAAATCCTCCGTATGGGCTGTTTGTCGGTATATCTTTAATATTATTTTTAAACAAAATTCCTTGTTTTACTATAACTTTGTCTCTCTTATGCCGGTGTCCATCATCCTGCATCATTCTTAAGATTATATAATATTCGTTTCCCAATTAAATTAACTTGTCCAGATAAAAACTAGTTTGGGTTCCTGTATGTCAGATTATCAGAAAATCCAAAATCTCCCTAAGGACCACTGTCTCCTGAGTGGTCCAAGAATCCATGAGGTGACTGAGCCCAAAGAGGCCAGTCCTACCTCAGCGATAGACACAGTCGGTTGCTGTACCAGCAACTGCTCTTCTTCCTTCTAACAGAAGCGCGATTTCATTGGTTGCTCTCCTTGTAGCTATTTCCTTTAGGGAAGACATCTCCCTCTCCAACCGGTGACTCCTGACTGACTGGAGCCAATCCCTCTGAGCAAACGTTTGGTTTCGCGTGGCACATGACCCAATGAGATACGGGGAGAAATCTGCTGAGGGACTTGGGGGAAACGTTTTCCTTTTCTTAAAAAGAGACCCAAGATAGAAAGATTTCTTTTTCCCTTCCTCTTGACATTGATATGAAAGCACGTGATGTCTTGCACTGCTGCAGTCATCAAACGACTGTGAGGGAATCTGCTGTCATGAAGAGAATGGAAGAACAGAAAAACAGAAAGGCCCTTGGCTTCTGATGACTTTTTTGAGTCACTGAACTAACCAACTCTAGAGGAGTCTTACCTAACAGAATTCTGATTATATGAGAAAATCAATTAAGGAATATATTCAGTTAAATGTAATAGAAATCTCAGGCGCCTGGGTGACTCAGTCGGTTAAGTGCTGACTTCAGCTCAGGTCATGATCTCACAGTTCATGAGTTCGAGCCCCACACAGAGCTCTGTGCTGACAGCTCAAAGTCTGGAGCCTGCTTTGGATTCTGTGTCTGTCTCTCTCTCTCTCTGCCCCTCCCCGGCTAGTACTCTGTCTCTCTCTCAAAAACAAAAATAAACATAAAAAAATAATTTAAAAAAACTAATAGAAATCTGGATTTATACAGGTTTGAGCAAATAAATTTTATTTTTCTCCTTCAACATGAAGTCCAGAGCTAGGTACAGAGGGAGCGTGGAAGATGACTGCCATAGAGTAATGTAGAAGGCGCCTACGTTGAAAGTATTTAGATATACAGAAATTAAAATATGGGTTTGTAATATGAAAGTAGTGTGCGGGAATGCAAATTAGCCAGACCACAAGGTGCTGTCTAGAATGATGAGCTGGTCTGTGGTTAAGATTGTGTTTAGTATAGTTTATTACGTAACAGCAAAGAAGGCAATGCCACAGCTACACACAAGACCAAGGGAACAGGGAGCCAAACTGCTCCCAATTCTGACCCAACTTCTCACAGAAGTGCCCCCAAAGCTATCCAGACTTCAACAGAGAAGGAACCCATCACTTTGGAGGAAGCCAGGACTGTGAGCTTGCTGCCTCTTACACTCTTAAGCCAAGGAGAAGCATCTCAGGATCAAGGATCTACCCTGTTACCCTGAAAGAAAAAAGTTCTACCAAGAACAAAATCTTGCTAGACCTAGTTCTCTAACAATTTCATGGCTTATGTGGGATTTTAAAACTCTATGGATAAAAGATAAAACTAGACTCAGAGAAACAGATAATAAAGTAAAAAGACAGACACAAAAACACTGGGACCTGGAGCAAGACTCCCGAATCGAGGAGGCTAAAAACCCAAGTCCGTGGCATGCTAGGTTGTACTACGCTGTATCAGAGAATCTCCTCCGACGGGTGTGAGGCCTTCAACACTGAGGAGAGAAAAATGGCGCGTGACAGACATTTTAAATCTATTAGGCTTAGTTACTCAACGCTTTCCCCACATTAAAATAAAAGGAAGCACTCTGCAAAGAAGTAAGTGATGCTCCTCACAGCGTTGATGAAGCAAATGCTCCAGGGAACGGAGTGGCACCGTAGGCACCTCCCAGCGCAGCTGCTTCCATAAAATCCACACATTCGGTACCACAGGAGGTGAGCTGCGGAGGGTTTTAAAACAGCGGAACCTAGTATAATAGGGTTTGAGAGCAAGAGAACACAGAGATAGCTTCCGGTGCAGCTAACGATAACGGGGCAGTAAAAAAAAAAAAAAATTGGAATTAAAAATAGTCTGGAGTCACGTGGTGCCGGAGAGCAGTTTTCAAAGGGTAATCTGGACCTGCAGCATCCAATCCACCAAGCACCCTAGCACCACGGCGCCCGCCTCCACGCAGACTACTGAATCCGAACCTCGGGGCGGGAGGCCGGCCATCCGGCAGGTGCTCTCACAGGGCCTTCCAGGGGCCCTACTGCATGCTTAGGTCTGAGACTGGGTGGGGACAAGAAAGACTAGCCACCAGAAAGTGGGGTGAGGTGACCGAGAGCATCAGCTCCCAAGTCACAGCCTCTGGATTTGCATCTCAAATCTTTCCTTCTTGTGGTGCGAAACTAGGCAAGCACTTAAATCCTCTCAGCCTATTTGTTAAGTCTACTTATCTTAGAGGTTGACTACAGGGATTACCAATAACATTCACGAAACCCGCTCAATAAACAACATTAACTATTATTTCACCATTAACGTCATCATAGACGGGCTGAAGGCATGACTGTATTATTTCTCTGGGTATGAAGGCACCAAGTATTCAATGTTCAATGTGTTTTATAAAATAAAACAAGAAGGTGGGTACAATTTTATAGCAAGATTTGCATACGAATGGTTGAATTAATAATAACTCTTCTAGGACGCAACGTATACTTAGCACTGTTTTTCATGCTTTACATATTTTAATTCATCTAATCCTATTAAATTCTCGGAAGAACTCTACTTTTACCCCCACTTTACAGAGGAGGAAACTGAGATGAGAGGTTAAGTACAAGGCTGAAAGTTCCAAAACTAGAAAGTGGTAGAGTCAGGATTTAAATACAGATAATCTGCCTCAGAGTCTATGGGCTTAACCACTATGCTACACTGCTTCTCACAGTTAAAAACAGATTTTGATGTTTAAGGCAGAAGTTTCATTCAGTTGTCTAGAAAATACACTTACGTGGAATATCTCATTCTCTGAGGGATCAGAAAAACAAAACATTCTGTCCTTATTTCTGCTACCTGCTCTACAAGCATTTCCTCTATGCATTAAACGTACCCAACTGATTCCGCAGACCAGCTGGTAGCCTAAAGGGGGATGGCTCTTCCCTTTCAAATGGCAGGAAGAATTAGAGGCAGGAAGAGCGAGTGAGAAATGTACAGTGAGAAAATCCATTGAGCTCTCTAGCTTCTAATTTTCTCAGTGCAAGGGCATTCCAGGATAACAGAACAAACTCTTACCCTCCGGCAGCAACGGTATCTCTGCTGTGTCTGAGTCCAAGAAGCTGAGACAGTGGCATGTGCTATGAGGAAATAAGAGAACACAGCACAAGGGGGACAGGCTGATTGCTCCGAGACGCACTCTCCAGGCCTGAGCTAGGTGCCTAGATGCCTGTGTCTGGGTGGAAGGAAGCAGGTTCTTGGACCTTGCCTGGCAGATTTTACTGGGTATTGGTCAGGGCTTTCAAAACTTCGCAGTGTTCCAGACAAGAGGGATCAGACTCCAAAGCTGCAACAAAACGAGGCAGTCTTTTGGACAGAAAGCTGCAAGGCAGATCAATTTTATCCTTAACTTGTTCAATCTCTGCCTTTTGAATGCCTGCCAAAATCTTGAAGCTTCTTCAAGGTAACCAATCCAAATAACTCACTCGTTTCAAAGCTCTCAACTGTCAGTCGTTCTAAGACATACTGTGTTGTGATAAGAAAAAAACAAAAACAAAAACAAAAGTCTCCCTATTTATTTCCCAGTGCCAGAAAACAATCTAAAATGAAATCGAGAGAATGTGAGATTAGCTTTTCCTCTTATTATTTAGAACGAAATACTCCTCGGAGCAGGTTTTTTGCAGAATGGAAATTTCAATAAGCACGCCACTTCTTTTGTTACCTCTCACTGAAAGTGGCATCTCATTTCTCACACACACATTCCCTGAACATGTTATCTCATATGTTATGGAAACAGACATTGAAATACTCATGTGTTACCCTGTAAATTTCCCACTATCTAATCTGTAAAGAAAAAGCAGAAGTGACAAGATATCTTAAAGGTCAGAGTAAAATGTTCCCTTTCACCATGACTGTTCATTATGCTGAGTTTTTCTATAATGAGAACATTTTCTCTACCTTTATAGTTAATTTATCTGCAAAGAATTGCTAATCGTGAAGGATTTCCGGGCTCTCACTAGATGTGTAACAATATTAACATATTATTATTAATTTTTCAGTGTGATAGTTCTTTTTAAGTTTAGTGGGTTTGATCTCATGTAGGAACTCAGCTTCCCACATAACAGAAGAGGAGGCGTACGGAACGCCTACAGAACAAATTGGCTCGGTGTCTTTTGTAAGAAAGGTGTTCAGAAAATTACTCGGCAGAAAAAGCTTTCTGAAATGTCACAGAGTGAAAAAGAAATATCCTTTTATTTCCCATTTCATATACTCCCTTTCAAAAACTCCCAAAATGGGGGCGCCTGGGTGGCTCGGTCGGTTAAGTGTCCAGCTTCAGCTCAGGTCAGATCTCATGGTTTGTGAGTTCAAGCCCTGCATCGGGCTCTGTGCTGACAGCTCGGAGCCTGGAGCCTGCTTCCGATTCTGTGTTTCCCTCTCTCTCTGCCTTTCCCCTGCTCATGCTCTGTCTCTGTCTCTCAAAAATAAATAAACATTAAAAAAAAATTTATATAAAAAAAAAAAACTCCCAAAACGCTCCTGTCATTTTTACAGTTGTATCCTGGGAATTGAAGAGATGGAGGGAGGAATGGGAATTGAGGGCTCTCCTTCCCCCTCTTGATACTCCGCCGTGGCAGCGGAGTGAACAGTCCCAGGGCAGAGATGTAAGGGGTGGGTACCAGCGGCACAGCGGAGAATGGACAGGTAAAGAGCAGATCTGGGAAACATGAAAAAGAAACAAAACTTCCTTTCCAAATATGAAGAGTAGAATTAAACTGTACAATGTCTTAAAAATGTTTAAAAAATGTAAAACTGGTCTCCCCCCCACGATACTGCTACTTACTTACAAAAGGACAAACAGAAATCTAAGAGTGAAGCAACCTGGTAGTTGCCACCTTAAGCAGGTGGTCAAAGTTAACATCGACAGTCCTGAGGTGCCCACAGCGTGTGCCTCCTGATAGGAAGCACTGAGAAGAATACAGCCTCACTTCTGCAGTAATCCTGCCCAAACCAGGAGGAGACATCAAACAAACCCGGACTGAAAGAGATCGCACAGAACAACTGGCCTGCACTCTCCCAAAGTGGCAAGGTCATGAAATCCAAGGAAAGACTGAAGAACTGGTCCAGATTACAGAAGACAGGAGGAACATGACAACTGAATGCAACACTTTCTGGAGAACAGTGTTGGAACAAATGTCAAAATATGAATAAGGTTTGGGGAATGGAGACGAGTATCATTTTAATATTAAACTCCTGATTTTAATCATTGTGTTGTGGCTATGTAAAGGATGCACTTACTTTAAGAAGCTACACATTGAATTCCTTAGGAGTAAGGGGTATCATGTCAGGAATTACTCTCAAACTGTTCAGAAAAACAATAGAGAAGGATCAAGCAAAAAAGTAAAATGTTCTTTGTTATCTTTTAACAACTTTCTGTGAATCTGAAACATGCCCAATTATCATGTCAAAACATTTAAAATTTGTAATATAAAACATTAAGATACATATGTTTCCAGAGTCCAATGTGAAAGGAAAAAATGTAGCTGAGCCATTCCCAGGGAATCTCTTTGAAGGGATACTCCAGTTTCTAGACTCACTTCCCCGTCCCACTACCCCTTCTTCGTTTCTCCCCCAAATGTTTTTCTTTTTCTTTTTTGTAATGCTTATTTATTTTTGAGAGAGAGAGAGAGAAAGAAAGAAACAGAGACAGAGAGAGTGCAAGCGGGTGAGGGACAGAGAGAGGGGGACACAGAATCCAAAGCAGGCTCCAGGCTCTGAGCTGTCAGTATAGAGTCTGATGTAGGGCTCGAGCTCATGAACTGTGAGATCATGACCTGAGCCAAAGTCCGACACTTAACCGACTGAGCCATCCAGGCACCCCTCTCCCCCAAATGTTTAAACCTTCGGTACCAACTTCAAGTTCAACTCAAGAAAACCCCCACTCTCCTGAAACCAGTGCAATACATTGGACTCGGTAGCCTACTTCCCAAGCTCAGTCTAGAATGAAATAGACAATGAGGACTGTAGATGGATGAAGTGGTACTTTAAGCACCTGCCTGGTAGGACATCCTTCCATTGGTGTGAGGCAACAACACATGCCTCCTCATTCTTCCTGATCAATTAAAAAATTAAAATTGTATTGAACTTGTACATCTCCCTTTTTCTACCACACACACCCCCTAAGGACAAGAGTGATTTTCTGAGCCCGTGCAGAATAGCTTCATACTGAAGAAGAGTTCCCTAAAACTTGAATAATCTTCACGTAGTCCCTCTTTCAGTAGGAAGACAGCACTTGTCATTATTAATGTGCAGTCCAACTACTACTTTCATATTCATCCTCTACTTTCTAGAACACAGGGAGGAGCCTGTTGGTAAGGAAGAAAAATCCATCATTTCAAACAACAGTTATCTGTCCTTGCTTGCCAAATTGTGGCTACCAAAAGACCCAGAAGAAACTCTGGAATCACTGATTTTCTATACCTCAGTCTGAATAAATACTCCAGGTTGTGTGTTCTCATAGGGGTCAGTAGGAGAGCATATCACCGACTGCAGGGGATTTGTAGGGGGAGCGTATATGGAGTGAAGGTTTTGGAACTGCCAGTCTCCACCTTACCTCTGGGATCTTTGTTCGATGTTTCCTCTTCTCAGAATCCATCCCTAATCCTAACATCTACTCTCTATTCTTCTATCATGACACCTCTCCATTTCTCCCTTTGTTTCCATTCCAATTGTTCCCACCCTCCTTAAGGGTCCCTTGACTGGAAGCTTAGACCTTGAAACTAAAAGGAGCCAATGAGAAAAAGTCTTGGAAGATAAATAAAACCCAATTCAATGTCATTAAAATAACTATACACATTAGTACTAACAGGAAAAAAACCTGAAAATAATTTGAAGTAAAATAATACAGCAATAAATTAACTGAAACCAATCAAATGGACCAAATACAACTTCCTTATATGAAGAGAAATGTGAGGTAATGAAGGACTTGAATTTTGAGGACTGAGGCCCATTGAAAGCCAAAGATATAAAACAAATTTCAAGGGTATCTGTAATTCCAGAGCTCGGATGTCTCAGATGATATCTCTGGTCAATATTCAGCTTCAGCTAATTTAAAGTGTAACCTCCAAAAGTAGTTGGAATACTAACCTAAAATTGTTTGGATGGCATAATTGTTTCCAAGAGAATTAGTAGCTTTAAACTTGGAGAATTAAGTCTATATATGTTTAAGGACATCACACCTATAAGTACTAATATCTTTTAGTAAGGATTAGAAATAATAAACCAGAGAATTTGACCTATTACAAAAATATGTCATGCTTGTGATTCCAAATTAAATTGATGGGAGAAGGAAATTAATTTTATGCTGAAATCCATCAGTATTTGAAAATTTAAGAAAGCCTAAGACTTATTTTTATAAGTTAAATTTATCCTATTATAATGGTTACTTAAATACTTGAAAACCTACAAATGACTGAAGGACTTAAAAGAAAAGAAAATTCAACTTCATAAGTGTAGTTTAAAATGTTTAAAGCAGTTTTAGTTTATGAACGGAATCAAACATTAATCAATCTCATCCTTAAAAGTAATTCTTAATATCTGCTATATTTTTAAATAGAATAAAATGATCAAGTTGAATTTTATTTTTTTAAGTTTATTTATGTATTTTGAGAGAGAGAGAGAGAGAGAGAGAGAGAGAGAGGAAGGGAGGGGCAGAGAGAGGAGAGAGAGAATCCCAAGCAGACTCACTGTCAGCACAGAGCCGGACGTGGGGCTCAAACCCACGAATCATAGATCATAACCTGAGCTGAAATCACTAGTAGTAGGATACTTAACCCACTGAGCCACCCAAGTGCCCCAATCAAGCTGAATTTTAAAGTTTAAGAAAGAATTCTATTTTTAACACATGTATTTAGTATATTAAATATTAATTTAAAAAAAATAAAGTTTACTTTAGATAATCCTTTTGAGATCAAAAAGCCATTGTCAAGAACACAGAAAACCCCCATCGACAAGAGAGCCCCAGTAGCTCCCTAGCCCAGTGTGGGCCTTTTCCCTCAAAGTACAATCTGTGCACAGCTGACAGACTGATGTTCCCCATTGCCATTATATATTGTCTCTCTTCACACCTCTCATTCTCTGATCTTTCCCTTTTCTGATGTGAATAAAGGGGGGGAGCTGAAATAGAAGATCTTTCTATGTTTCTACTTTATCCATTGCCTTATCTCTTTTGCACCTCTAAGATTCTATTTGTTTTTAACCAGGAAATCACCTTAACAACTAAGTTACTACCTCATTAAATTAATTTTGCTATTTTCAACTGTATTCAATTCAATATTATTTTCAACTAGCATTTAATAAATTTTTGGCTAACTCTCAGCAATTAAAAACATGTTTCATCAAGTCTGTTTCTAAAATGAAGCAAAAAAATTTTTTCTTATATTTAAAAACACTATTTGAACAAAACATAGTTCCATTATAATGTCCATGAAGAACTCCAAGATTTAATAATGCAACCTTGAGAATGATTTCTGAGATTTCATCGAAAGTGTGGAAGAGAATGTTGGTTGCCTACTCTCGAATCCACTCTCTCCTTCCTCAGTGGTATCAGAACCCCATGTTTTACCCAAGTACATTGCCAGATGAACAAAAAACTAAATTTACCAGCCTCCTTTTCAGCTGTGGCCCTGTGACTGAGTTCTAGCCAATAGGAGCCTAACTTTCAGGTAAGCTTTCAGTAACAGATGCTTAAAGCATTCTGGGATCCTTTTTTATCCTTATTCCTTTTCCCATCTTCAGTGTGGATGTTATGGCTGCCACAACAGAAGCCAGCCAGGACCCGGAGGTGACTTTGAGGATGGAAACTACTTGTAAGCATGGCGGAGCAGAAAGGGAAGACCCTGGACCTCTGGTGACAGTACAGAGCCCATCTTCAGACTTCTTTCACACAACAAAGCAATAAACTTCAACTTCGTATAAACCACTGCTATTTGGGGGTTTTCATATTATGGGCAATTGAACCTTATTCTAAGTGACATATACAGGCATATTTTTTAACAGCTTTTAAAATTTTTTTTAAATGTTTATTTATTTTTGAGAGAGACACGTTGTGAGCGGGGGAGGGGTAGAGAGGGAGGGAGACACAGAATCCCAAACAGGCTCCAGGCTCTGAGCTGTCAGCACGGAGCCCGATGGGGGCTCGAACTCATGAACCATGAGATCATGACCTGAGCTGAAGTCTGGCGCTTAACTGACTGAGCAACCCAGGCGCCCCTGACATCTTAATAAATACTACTAATGAGTATTCCTCCAACGAGTCTCTGGAAATCAATAAATAGAATCCTGCATTAAAATTACATATCCAACATTCATGCTATTTGTCATATAAATGATAAATTAAGTAAACTTGTGTTATTTGACTATACAAAAAAAGGCATTATTGAGGAATATGCCTCTAATACCTAAAATCATTTAATTTTATGTCACTCAGAGTAGAAAAAGATGCTGGGTGCATTAAATGGTAATAATAGTATCTAGTACAATGCAATAAATTACCTCATGTACTTCTCACAATATTCCTATAAAATCGACATTATAATTATTCCTCATTTTACAGATGAAGAAACTGAGGCACAGAGAAACTAGGTAACTTGGTAAGCGGTAGAATATCAATATGAATGTAGCTGTTTGATTGCAAAGCCTGCGTGTAACCCACTAAGCAAATCTGAAGTTCAGAAAGGTTTTAACGACATTCCCCAAATTAAGTCCCTAGAAAGGGCCAGAACTGAGATGCAAACCAGGTCTTCTGAGTCCGGTTCTTTTCATTACATCAGTGTTGATACCAGTGAGGTTTTTAGATTAATCATACATTTTCTCTGGGCTACTGAAATCTATAGTAGCTTTAAAAGATAAATGAAACACTTCCATTAATTAAGCATATGCTCAAATAGAACATACACTTAGCATTTTTCAAAGAAAGTAGTAAAGACAATCTCCCCTCTTTGAACCAGAAATTGATTCAATAGGAAATCGACTCAACATTTAAAAAGTTCAAATACGGCCATTATCTATATCTATACTTACATCTATACTATACAGGGAAAATTATCTATATTTTTCAGATAAACATGTCTTTTATTCTCCACAGTCCCATTAGTATTACTAACAATGCCTCATGTTATCTCCAAGCTTAATTTTTTTTTTAAAATCACCTATCCCAGGTGTCTGGGTGGCTCAGTGAGTTAAGCGTCTGATTCTTGATTCCAGCTCAGGTCATGACCTCGGGATTTGTGAGTTCAAGCCCGCATCAGGCTCTGTACTCTGACTGCCGTGCCTGCTTGGAATTCTCTCTCTCTCTCTCTCTCTCTCTCTCTGCCTCTTCCCCACTCATGTTCTCTCAATCTCTCTCTCTCCCTCCCTCTCAAATAAACTTAAAAAAATTTAAATAAAATAAATAAAAATAAAAATCATCTTTTCCTCTGCTAATTGAACAGATCTTTGTCATCTCCAACTTGGTGTCTCTGCTTCTAAATTCATGCTCTGCATTCTATTATCACAAGGATCTTTTTAAGACCCCACTTTACCCTGTGTCCAGAGCCCACACTGCCTCTCATTCATTCTCTGTATACAGTCCATCACCTTTGCTTCGCATGGTCCTCCCTAATTTGGTTCCTGTGTACTTATTCAAATTTATTTCTCAGTATTTCCCAAATTACGGGTTTCCCTTTGCTTCCTGCACTGTCTTTGTAGATCAAGAACAAGTCAGCAGCCAAGAGGAGCCAGAAGGAGGTATGAGATTAAGCCAATGGGCATTGGAAACTGAGGGGTGATGCAGGCAACAGACTGCAGCTGGCTCAGTTAGAGGGGACATGGCTTCTGAAATCATGAGTGCCAAGCGAGAGTCAGTAGCATGGAATCAGGAACAGGAGGAAAGAGGTTCCAATTTAACAGGCTGAGGTCAGTTTTAAGAGTACAAACCAAATGAAAACAAAAAAAATAGACCAGAGAAAAAGGCAGAGAAGAGGGTCCCCCATTTAAAGTCTGGCAGAGGGAAGCCCCTCTATACAAAAGGTCCAAGCGTCTGCTCTCCTACTTGGCGCTGGCTCTCTGTGCTCTTATCGCCAATGTCTCCAGCTCCACAAACCTTGAACCTGCAGCGACTTCACTTCCTTTATATCCTTTCTTTACAGTGTTCCCCTATCTTCCTTTTCTTTGGGAGATTGCTAAAATGTAATCCTGGGTTCTCTTTCTCCATTTGGTAGATTTCCTTAGAGTTCAAAGTTGCCAACAAGTTACAGTGATAAATAATTCCTCTTTCCAGCAGATGTTGTTTCTGCTTTTTTAGGGCCAGAGGGAGAAAAAAACATTGTTATTTTCCAATAAATCTGATAAACACTGCAGTGAATTATGAACCTGAGCAGAGGCTACATCATCCAAGAGGCCAAAGCACAATTGGCAAATACTTCACAGTTGAAAGTTATGGCTTATTTCAATTAATCAGGAAGCCATTTTTCAAGCTTGGCATTCTTTCTAACTTAAAAGCCATGGAGTTACAAAACTGTATTGGTAATTATATGTATCTCATTTACTGTTATACTAAATTTTTCAAAAAATTCTGAGATTTTCATCTCTTCCAATACTTTTTTTCCTCAGTATTTCCTCGTCTTTCCTCCCTGAACTAGCACCTAATTGACATGGCAAGAAAAAAAGTGAGATTTTCTTGGATGTTTCTTTTTATTTCCAATATTGGCTTTCTGCGCAACATCAAGGAAATAGATTATAATAAAATTTCTTGCTTTCACTGGCTATCCTTTCCATATAACAAATATCATGCTTTTTTCAAGACAAAAGCCACAGCATCTAGTAGAAACAAACTATTAGTGTACATTTTTAGATCTATGATAAAGGCACACATAAGCAAATTTGAAGAGTTCTAGATACAATGCGAAAACCCAGAAATACTTTGTAGTACACCCAAGATATACAGGTGTAGACGAAATTTCCTTACATTATGATAGTTATATTTGTTTACATAATTATTTGATTAATGTCATAAATTCTATAAGGGCCTGGAACCTATTTGTTTTAGCTGACCGCTCAATCTCCAATACTCAGCTCAGTATCTAGAACATGGTGGGCACTCAATAAATTGTGCTGCATGCGTGGGGAAAAAGCATCTCTAGTTTTACATAACAGCCACACTAAGGGGCAAGGAGAAACTTTTGGAAGTGATAGATATGTTATCTTGAATATAGTGATGGCTTCACAGGTGCATATATATGTCCAAACTTGTCAAGCTCTACACTTTAAATATATGGGAGCACCTGGATGGCTCAGTCGGTTAAGTATCCAACTTTGGCTCAGGTCATGATCTCACAGTTCATGAGTTTGAGCCCCGCATCAGGCTCTGTGCTAACAGCTTGGAGCCTGGAACCTGCTTCAGATTCTGTGTCTCTCTTTCTGTCTCTGCCCCTTCTCAGCTTGCTCTCTGTCTCTCTCTCTCAAAAAAAATAAATAAAAAATCGATTAAAAATTTAAATATATGAAGCTTATGTCAATTATACCTCAATAAAGATGATTTTTAAAATGTCAAAATCTATGACAATGATACGCTAAATGTATTATCCATGAAGTTCATGGGGTATTTTACAGAAATATTTTACAAAGGATCAGCATTACCAGAATGTAATGGGGGGAAAAAAAGCATTAACAGTATTAATTTTCAATTCCTGGCTCTGATAGGAAAGAGACTTTTGAAGTAAAAATCATACCATTTAATTAGTCTCTTAGCAGTTTCAAATAAGAAGTATGAATTTAAGTTCTCAACAGTAGGATTGTTTTCCCTTGAATGTTCATTTACTTTTTGAGTAAAATATTCAGAAAATTCTTTTCCTAAATGATGTATGTGAACTGAAAGCCATTTTAAATATAATGGATGATAGTTTTTAAATTTTCTTATTATTTATTTTTTAAATATTTATTTTTGAAAGGGAGACCATGAGTGGGGAAGGGGCAGAGAGAGAGGGAGACACAGAATCTGAAGCAGGCTCCAGGCTCTGAGCTGTCAGCACAGAACCCGATGCGGGGCTCGAATTCACGAACCGTGAGATCACGACCTGAGCCAAAGTCAGACGCTTAACCGACTGAGCCACTCAGGCACCCCGAATTTTCTTATTTTTTTAAATAAGTTTTTAAAATTTCTACTAAAAGTCCTTTCATACAATATCAATCCACATTTTAAAACTCTAGTTTCATTTAAACACAAGTATTTTCAATTATAGTGAAGAAAAAAATCATTGTACTTTTTGTTGGAAATTCCCAGTATATAAAGAAGATAATAATGTTTAAAGACATTATAATTTTGAATTAAACACTTGCTAAGGTGTTTGAAAAGCGAATGATGATACAGTCATGAGAAATGAATCACAGGCATGAGAGAAAAGTATTGATCTTATTATGAGTAAGAATAAGTGCCTGAATTATTCAATGACGACGGATTTAGAGCTTTTAGTTGGAACTGTTTTTAAATTTTCATCACTTAGGGGCGCCTGGGTGGCTCAGTCGGTTGAGCGTCCGACTTCGGCTCAGGTCATGATCTCGCGGTCCGTGAGTTCGAGCCCCGTGTCGGGCTCTGTGCTGGCGGCTCAGAGCCTGGAGCCTGCTTCTGATTCTGTGTCTCCCTCTCTCTCTGCCCTTCCCCTGTTCACGCTGTGCCTCTATGTCTCTTAAAGATAAATAAACATTAAAAAAAAATTTAAAAAAAAAAAAAAAAAAAAAATTTTCATCACTTAATTTTGACAAAAGCCAGTATGGTGTTCACAAGATTTTTCCAATATCAAGTACTTCACAGTAAATATGCTCTAAATTATTTCATGTAAATGACTCTGACAAAGTAATATGTTCCAGTGTATATGTTTATGAAGGGCACAACTTCTTATATCTTTAAATGGCACGCTACCTGTTCTCCTACCTATTTCCAGTTTCTAACCTTAGGAAACCAGATCAATCACAGTGTACACATTTTTCAGCTCATCCATTCATTCTACAAATATGTACTGATACTGTGCTATGTGACAGACACAAATTAGAATAAGACAAACGTAGCAAGACCTATTTCTCATAAACAGGTAAACAAGTGAATAAGAAAACTTCAGATAGAGATAAGTGCTCTGAGAAAGACAGAATAAGGCAACGTGGTGGTGGTGGCTGGCACTGGGGGAAATGGGGAAATCTAAGCTGGGTGGGCTGGAATTATCTGAGCCCAAGGACCAAATGAGCAGGAGGAGAGAAGCCTGAGAGGCAGGCAAGGAGAAAATCAGAAAGGATTAGAGTTTCATTCCAAGTCTCTGGCAAGCTACTGAAGGGTCTTCGGAAATAACATAAACTGTTTTGTGCCTTAAAATAATAACCATGGCTTTTAGAAGATGAATGCGTGACAAAAATAAAAGCAGACAGATCAGTAAAGAGGCTATTACAGGGGAGAGATCGTGGTGACTTGCACAAGAGGGCGAAGATGAGAAGTGGGTACAATTAAGATATATATTAGAAACAGAGCCTAAAGAATTTGCTGGTTTGTTGGAAGGGAGTGCATGTTAAGGAACGGTGACTGAAAGAGAGCAATCAAGATGGGAGACTTTGGGAACATGCCTTACAAATCCAATAATATAATATCTTGTGTGTGCGTGTGTGTGTGTGTGCGTGTGTGTATATCTGTTGAATCAACGTAATCCCAACTATGCGCCAAAGGTCATCGGCATCTTTTCTTGAAATAACAGGTAGGTTTGCAATTTGATAGAATTTGATGTCATATCTTAACTCAATTTTAAACTAAAAGGTAATTTAGTTTAATTATCTACAATTTAAGATTCATTCACCCAGTTAGTTTGTGCACCTGCAAAAGAATACAGAGTTTGGTGGCCGGCACTATTCAGTGTCTGTATTTTGTGGGAGTGTGGAAGTCAACTTGCCACACCTCGGTCCAAACCAGATCCAGGATTCTCGGGCATGTCTCTACCTCCGGGCCACAAGTTCACAAAGCACTTCTGGCTGTATTATAAACCAGTATATTAGTGTGCACCTACATGACTATGAGTTCCTCCCAAAGGTGACCAAGTTCTTAGTCCTTGGTTGCTCCAAACAACAACAGACTCAGGCAACATCAGGTAAGTGAAAAGCCACCAAGGTAGGAATCGGACCTCTCTTTTTGACTTTCTGGACTTGATCATTTTTTGGCTGACAACTTTGGAGACATTTTTTTAACATCTTTATTAAGTTATCATTCGTATAACATAGAATTCACCCATTTAAGGTGTACAGATTCCCAGGGAGAAGCTTTCTTGTAGCCAAATTGATCTCTCTGTTCCCCCCAAGGATATATGCTTTTCTAGCATTCCATTTACCTTCAACATTCACTGAACGATCATTATTGAGTATTTACTATATGCCAAGCATCTCTACCTGAAAGGATGTCTCCTTTCCATTTCTACAGCCTTAACTCCGACTTTAAGACCTAGTCCAATCACGCTGATCACCTCAGCTCTTGGACTCTCTCCTTCTCCCAATGTCTATAGTCTATTGGGCATTAAGTGTCAGCCATTTTGTCACATTGCTGGTTAGCTTTCAGATGTGCATTAAGGGTCTTTGTCACCCAGCACTCTGGCTTGGTGCCTCGCACATTTTATGCATTCGATATACATCTTGCGGATGAGGATAAAACCTGGTCCTTGCAGAAGCTGTCCTTGAATAACCCTCTTTCTTTTAAATCCACCAGTAGTGTGGTCATAGGACCTGAAGGTTTTAAAATGATCTTGCTGACATCTGAATTGTACCACAGATTCCGTGACAAGGTCATGTTGCCAGAATCAGAGTTCCCGGCCAGGGGCTGGCACATTGCACTTCACACAACAATGGAAGATGAGAATATCTGAGCGGGCTTTGAAATGAAGCAGATGCAGATTAGTGCAATATTCTACTTCAGTCAGGTTGCAGACCCAATACGAATGTGTGTGCTTTCTAGCAATCAGGAATGAGTGGTTTTTCAGAATGAGTTGATTGCCATACTCTCACCATTATGGATAAAGTGATACAATGATCTGGGAAAAGGACACAAGCTATTGCAAGCTATAGACTATACCATGCAATGATCTTTTCTGTATGAAAGTGGTCATTTCCTATACGAATGGCTTACGTTGTCAACTTTGCTGATGGGTTGGTAAGGGGACACACGCACACACAGAACCATATAAAATGGATTGCTCTATGGAAAACACAGGTAATCTCTGAAACTCCCCTCAGTTAAGCCGAACTGAATTTCATTTGAGGGCTCATTAGGAATTACAAAGGTGATTGCTTACAAATCAAAAACTGTCATGCTGCTGTGCACTGATTTTGAATAAAAACTGGCTCTGGCTTTATATAAAATTACCCCTAAAATGTTAATCATGAAAGCACACCGTTTTCTCTGGTTTCTGTTCACTAACTTTTAAAGCTGATTTTTTTTTTTTTACTGTTTCCATGTTGTACTTACCCTTTTAACCTGTTCCAGACTCATGACTCAAGCCTGAGGATACCTGCTTGATACAGGAGATCTGAACCTGGAAAAAATAAAAATGGCCAGTGATGACAGTCCTAACAAGACTGCGTGCTCATTTCTTACTTTTAGAAGACCATACTTGCAAATCATGACCATCACTAAAACACAATTATCCTGAGCCCTGCTTTACCCTTGCTGATGCTTCATGAATACTGGAATACACTTTCTTTGTTCTAATCCCAGCCTTTGAATCAGAGTCTAATAGAGTGGGCTCTTCATAAATATGCATTGTCCACATGACCGAGAGTATTAATGTAGGGCAGGGCTCTGATTAGCAAATGTTACCTGCAGGTGGCAAACGAAATACCACAAATGGAGATAAGATGCTATTAGTGGATTTCATTTTTTCTTGAGGGTTGGGAATCATCACTTATCTCTCTGGTCAAACCCCCTCAGATCTGTTCCTTAGGGATCTGAAAACAACTCACATAAAAGGCCTCTCTTCCACTGGAGGCTGGAGGAAGAGCACAAGATGAAGGAAGAAGCGAATCGCTTCTAATTTAATTTATTTCTTTCCTGCCATTTCGGCAGCTCACCAGAATCTACGTAAAACCTTATATCCTAACTTGAAGATAAATCAGCAATAAAGGAATACCGTACTTGTTTCAATAACTTGTTAGCACAGACCTCGCTATACAAAATAAAAGGTAATCAGGTGACGATGATCTCTAGGAAATAGAACAAATTAAAATGTAGCATTTATGGATTTTATACTAGGACACTTCCCCTTTTCAGGTAAAATTACTGCACCCAACTTCCTGCAGGTTTGACTCCATGCAAAAACCCAAAACAAAAAAGTCCTTTTTGAACCACCTAGCGCAATTGTTGAATTTATTGCAATTCCCGAGCGTCGTGGGACTGCAGCGCACGCACCGGCGGGACGCACCGGCCCACTCGAAGCAGTCCGCAGGCACCGGAGCACCAGTGGCCGGAGCAGCACTGGCGCGGGGGTGGGAAGCCCGGCCTCAGAGCCTGTTGCTCGCGAGCCAGGCTATGGGACAAGTGCGGCTCAGGCAGCGAGGGTTGGTGGCCGCTCTGGGAGGCTAGAATTCCACTCGGCTGCGAACTCGCGGTCCCTTTCCATTGCCTCGGCTGGGACTTAACCCTTGGCGTCCCAAGCCCTCTCGCCCCCCTCGCGCGTCGACTCAGACCCAACACCACTTTCTAGACTAAGGCCAACCCCATTGCTGTTAAAAACCAGAGGGCAGTAGGAGGGGGTACACGGAGACGCAGGGGCCAAAGCACACCTTCCTCTCTGGTCAAGACTTCAGGAGAGTCAGAACCGTGTTGAGGAAGAACAAGACGCGCCGACGCTGCGAGACGGAGCGAGGGCGCCCAGGGGAGGAAGAGGAGGCTGGGGGCTGACCACCCTTCCCCCGCAGGAATGGTACGGTCCGGAGCGGGGCGGGGCGGAGGAGGTTCTCCCGGCTGTCTCCCCGCCCCTCTCCCGACTTCCTCGCCGGGCGGCCGCGGGAGCGAGTGAGCGCGCGCCCCGGCGACCCCTCCCCCGGTGCCGGCACCCGAGCTCCTCCCCTCGCCGAGCCGCCCCCTCGGCGGCTGCCGGGAGAGCTCGCCAGCTCTGCAGACGCCGCCACCTGCGTAGCCGCTTCCTCCTGCTCCGGCGTGCGGGGGCCGTCCGGCGGCGGCGCTGCCCTGGGTGGGCAGCGGGGCCCGCGCGGCCGCTGAGCACTCGGCGCCGCGCAGCCAGGTCTCCCGCCCGCGCGGCGCCGTGACAGGTGCAGAGTCCCAGCTGAGGATCCACCTGCGGCGGTCGCAGCGATGCCCACCATGCGGAGGACCGTGTCGGAAATCCGCTCCCGCGCGGAGGGTGAGCGGCCGCCGCAGCGCGGGGCTGTGCGCGCAGCGCGCATGGGGGTGGCTCAGGGCCAGCTTGGGGTCGGGCCGTGTGTGTGTTAGGGAAAAGATGCCCCGTCCCACTTCTTCCCCTGGAAGGCTGTCGTGCCTGCCCTGGCGGATCCTTCTCCCAGCGCCGCCTGCAGTGCACTCGCAGACCCCTTCTCGGCTCTAGAGCCCTGAAATTGGCGTCTTCGGCGGGAGCCCCGAGGCTTGCTTTACACCGCAGCGTGACCATTCGGTTGCTGTCACCGAGGGCTCGCGTCCTGCCCACCGCCGTCCCCGCTGGCGCACGAGCCACCCTGTCTCCACTCGGCGTCTTCACCTTATTGAACAGACCCCAGCCCGCCGCCCTCGCCACCCGCCTTGTTGCAGCCCCCACCCCGCGGCTCCCCGAGGAATGGGGTGCCTTTCCCAGACGCAGGATCCTTTGATCCACAGCCCCTTGCCTCTTACAGCGTGAGGAGCCTTAATTGGGGTTGGGTGCTCAGCGGGTTCTGTGCTTCACAGTCTCTGCAATTCTCCCTCCTGCAGTGGAGTCTCACCCAGCTTCCGTCTGCGATTTCGTTTTTGTTTTTCCTTTTCCCCGATGTCCTCACTTTCGCCAGCTGAGCTGACTTTTTAGCAAGGTGGAAACTGTTTTTCTCGCTCCCCCCCAGGCCAGCTGTTGAATGGCTACACCTGTCAGCAGTGAGCAACAGATGCCCCAGTTTATAGCAAGTAAGCTTTTGGGGGGCTGAGACACCCTCAGGATTCTTCCTGGCAAGTGACAGTCACTCGGTAAACATTTCTTGATTTTGCTTATGGCAAAGCCAAGACTGTATATATCTCGAGTTTTGTTTTGTTTTTCTCTTCCATAAACCAGTGCTCGAATCCTGCAAAGGGTGGAATAACATGGTTTTGAGAACTAATCTATCTTGCCATCATCACTTGTTCCCCCCTCCCCCTCCCCCATCCTTTAGTGTGAGGCAGGTGGTGAAGTGGTTTTAGAAAGATACAGCAGTTAGGAGAATAGGACTTCAGGGCTTGAGACAGGCCATTTTATTGTTTTTTCTCCTCAGAGTCTTCATGTTAAAAAAAAAAAAAGATAGGGACATTGAGTTCTAATATCTATGGTTTATTTTTTACGGCGTTTAGGCTATACTAAATGGAATTGTTCCCAGTAGTGGCCACACAAGAGTCAAAGCTGACCTGTGTCCTATATAGGAATTACGAACATACTTATTGTTATTTGTACTGTAATGGAAAAGTATATAAGACATAACAATTTTGGATACAAGGTGAATAAATGGTAATATCATTTTTTAAAAGTACACAGTAAAAAATTTATTCATTCTTTTCCATCTTATACTTCCGAATGAAATGATTGAATATTTCTGCCCACCATCTGAACGAGCCGTACAGGTAATGAAAATAGAGTGGTAATTATTGGGATTGTTTTTTCAAATAGCAGCAACTGGTGAACCATATATTGTGGGAAATCAGAAAAAGAGAAAAGACCAGAAAACAATGCAAAACCTGTGGCATGTGAGAGGATGTTATTACTTCTGAGACATGACAGTATTGTTTTTTATTGTCGTGTATTTTTCAAAGCATTTTCTGAACACCCCTGGAGGTAAGTGAAGGTGGTCTCATCCCACAGTTGAGGAAAGTGTGGCCCAGGTTGAGGTACTTGCCCAAGGTCAAGTAGCTAGTTCAGCGACACATTTGGACTTAGAACCCTGGGAAAATAAGGACTGTTTTTTTGTTTTGTTTTGTTTTTAATTTAATCTTTGTATTCCTTGTGCATCCCAGTGTCAGGGCCATAGTGGAGCCTGGTGAATGACTCTTCCCTCGCATAGTTTATCATGTGCTCAGTAGGTTGCTCGGGACTATGGTGAGGACAACATAAATAATGACTCTGTGGGCTGGAGATGTGGCTCACTGCCCGCCCTGCCCACACTTTTCTTTCCTGAGGACTATTCTCCTTTGACAGCTCCTGCTGCCTAAAGGGCCTTGTTGTGAACTGCAACGCCTTTGGCTTGGCTGATTGGATCAGGATGGTCTCATGACTCAAGGACCGACAATCCATAGGTAGCGCAGACACTTGTAACCTTGTGGTTTGGCTCAAAAAGATTCTCTGTGGTGAGCATCTCTCTCGTGGGAAGAGTTAAGCTTGGAACCGTGGGGTGAAAATTGAAACAGAAAGGGACAGAGGTGAATAGGCTAGTGGAGGAAAGAATGGCTGGCTCTAATAGGTCACATGAATGCTGCTGTCATGAGGAAGCAGGAACTATGGTAAACAGAAAAATAGGAGAGAGAATGAATTGGATGGAGAGAATGGGGCAGAGAGACAGATGCTGACAGGCGGTGGCCCGGCCTTGGAACTCCTCCCTCCCTGAGCTTTCTAGTCCCTGTTCCCAAGCAGTGTTAGAATAAGCTCTCTTTTTTCCCTCCAAGTGACTTAAATGGGTTTCTGTTTCCTGCAGTCAGATTGGCCAGATGCACGGCTTTCCTGTGTACAAGTGATTGTGTACAAGTTGTCCCAATTAGAGCTCGAGAACTTACATGAGATAAGGAATAAATAGTCCAAGAGGGGATGTTACTAATTGAATATTGTGCTTGCTGTGGGTGACATAAATGCCGTTGCAAGTCAGGACATAGAACACGAGGCCCGCTGAGTGAATGCTTCATTGAAGACTAATTTGAGATGAGCGCTTCCCAGACTTTAAGGTGCACACCAGTCGTCTAGGGATCTCGTCAGGTATATATTCTAAGTTGGTAGGTCTGGGATGGGGCTGCAGCCATTGCGTTGCTGACAAACTCACAAATAAAGACGGATGGCTCTGGCCTTCAGATCTGAGTAGCAAGATCCCAAAGGATATTGCTTTTTTTTTTTTCTCTGTAGTTGGGAAGGTGTTGAAGGTAGAGAGTAACCAATTGAAAAAATGGTGAAAGTCAACATGGCTTATTTAAGCAATCTTAAGGAAACTGGCCAGGAGCAGGGGAAACTTGGAAGGAGCAGGGTGTAAATATGGATAGGTAAATCACTGCTACATTACAGGGTATTTCAAATGCCAAGATGAGTCACTTGGATACAGAATCAAGTATTTGAAGAAAATCTTAGAGTTTGTCTAGCCCCTTTCTCATTCAAGCACGAGTTCACTGTGTAATATCTAACAGGGCCAGTTAGGCGCCAAATCAAGGAGAATGACCTACCCAAAGAAGTAAGTGTCTTAGAAAGATACATCTGGAAGCATGGTGGATGGTTTGGAGAGAATGCCAAGATAGACTCTATCACTTAAAAAAAAAAAAAAAAAAGTCTAGTAATGACAAAGGCTAGGATTAGTTTCAAAGTGCAGCAGTGAGAATGGGAAGGGAGGAATCCAGGATATTGCTGAGTAAAACATTAACTCATTCAGCAGGAATATGTTGAGCTCCTACAAGTTCTGTTTCAGGTACTTGGGATGCATTGGTGAACAGGATAAAAAAAGCTCCGCCTTGGAGGTGCTTGCATTTTAGTGAGGCAAGAGACCAGGCAAACACAATGAATTAGCAAATTATAGAATTCGTTATGTAGTAAGTACTATAGGAAATATAACAGGAAGGTATGATGCATAAGGTTGGTGGATGGATGACAGTTTTAAATAGGCTGATTAGGCTGGCCTTCACTGAAAAGGAGACATGGAAAAAGTGAAGGAATTAGCCTTGTGGAGATCGAGGGGAAGAGTGTTCTAGGTGGAGGGAACAGTCACACCACAGGCCCCTGAGACCAAAGAGTCAGGAGTGTTAAAGGAACAGCGTGGGGAGAATAGCAGGAAAGGAGGTCACAAAAGTCACATCATAGGACATAGCAATACAGACAGAGCAGGAGACAAATGGATTAAAATAAAAGGAAATTCTCCAGCAGGAATTTTGAATTCTAATGTTTGTAAGATCTCTAGTATCTCATTAAAACTGCAATTTTTTCGGGTTCCTCATGAAGATTTTCTTCACTAGATCTGCGTAGGACTGAGAATCTACATTCTTAATGAACTTTCCAGGATGTTCTGGTATAAGTGAAACACATTTTGAGGACCTCTGCTTTAGTCTTGAACCTGATCGGGAAAATCTATTAAAAGATAAGGAAATTGAGGAAAGTCGATACAAAAAGAAGTAGTAATTGTGGGATATCCAAAGGGATGTGTTTTGACGATACTTAGAATCGGAGGTTAGATGTGGGAACTTTGAGTTCAGAGGTAATAGATAGTCCCTGAGAGTAGATGAATTTTCCAGAAAGCAAGACAGGATGAAACAGAAGACTAAAAATTCTGAATTTCTTCATTTTTACCCCAGCTAAATCAAATGAGTCTCTGAATACAGCGAATACAACATTAGGGATGTTAGAATCAGGGGCTGAAATTATGGTGGTTTACACAAGATTTTCTCACTCTTATAAAACTAGAATGGAGGCAGGCAGTCCAGGTCAGCTACGCTTGATACAAAATTTGCAAGGGACATGGTCTCCTTACACCATCTTCCATGAAGTCACAACATGGTTGCTGGAGTTCCAACCATCATGGAAAAGCTCCAGGTAGGAAAACACAGAAAGGTGAAAGATCGCAGGGTTTTCCTGGAAGTACCCCACAAAGACTCATGTCTATTTTACTTTGGCTTTCATCTGCAAGGGAAACTGGGAAATGGAATTTTCTGGCTAGGCCCATTACTCAGTGTTTTATTACTAAAGGAAAAAGGAAGAATGGCTATTGGATAGGGGCTAACAGGCACAGACACCATCAGGTGATGAGATTACCAAAGGCTCTGGCTTGAAATAAAGGAGTGTTCTGGAGCTCATAATCTATAGAATAGTAAGTGTTAAATTGTTCAAAACTAAGGAAATGTACACATACACACACACCTGTCCAGTAGTTTGCATTTTCTTTTGCTGAATACGAGGCTAAAATGTAAGACCTTCATTTGGTTGTATAAAATATGTGCTAAGTGACAAATTTAGTTGTTTTAGGCATTGTTTTCCTAAACTAGTCTGTATAAATGGCAACTTTAAAATGTTTGTAACTTTATAGAATGTTATGTTTTTATTTACTTAAAAGCTTTCAAGTAGTTTCTGTAAGAATCGTTAAAGGGGAATTTGGGGGAGGTTTCATTTGTCCAGGTAAAACATAAATACGATTGCTTGTTCCTTTAACAAGCATGTATTGTGCACTTGCTGTGTGCCAGCTAATTGGGTCATGAGACAAAAAGGTGTGGTGAATGAATGAGATCCCAAAGGAAACCCGGAGATGGGTCAAAGGTTAATAAGTGACATGATGACATTGTGAGAGAGAGGGCGTGTGAGTATAGTGATACTTCATGTAATCAGTATTTGAGAATCCCCAATACATTTCATTTTGCTTGGTGCAATTCTAGAGATATTAAGTGTGGCAGAACTAAATTTTTTAAGGTTTTCTAAAATATAGCATATTATTCACATGTTCATCAGATCCTTTCAAAAACAGAGTTGAACCATCTGCCTACTTTACAACCATAGGAAAGTTTGCATGATCAGAGTATAGTTTCAAAGTTGGGTTTCTGTAGTATGAACCCTATGGTATGGGTTTCTGTTCACATAGTTTCATTAGAATCTAAATGTTGTAAAGGCAACAGTCTCATTCTTCGCTACTGGCTGGAGCCTACACCTTTCAAAACTATTATTCTTTGGATTGTAAGTTCCCAAAACTAAAGGCAGGGATTTTTGTCTATATTGTTTACCGATCCATGGTTCCCACTGAGGACATTCCCTGGAATGTAGTAGAAGCTCAGATACTGTTGAATGAATAAATGAATCTTATGACTTAGAGGTAAGAGGATCTAGAGATGCCTTGCAATCAGACTTATTTGACACCCTCCTCCTGCGAGAGCAATTAAAAAAAAAAAAAAACAACTGTGAACAGTGTGATATGTTTACTGTGTGCACTGCTCTTAGATAGTGGCCCTCCGTGTTTGCCAGATGAATGGATAACTCTGAACTTTGCTTTTAATGGAAAAGCTTAACGTTGTTCTCTGGATCGCAGAAGTTTCACACTTGCTCATTGGAAAAAAATGCACACTGCAAAAGGTGTCAGAAAGACAGTAAAAATCACCCCAAACTATGCCTTCCAAATATAACTACTGTTAACATTTTAGCATATATACTTTGCAACTACTTTCCAGTGGAAAACGATGACAGTTTATATCCTGTGCCTAGAGCTGAGCCTAGAATTTGGTAGGGGCTCAATACTATTTGTTTAATACATAGATCATTAATTTTATGAGAGCTTAGCATTTTTATGTTGGTATATAATTACTAACGGATCTTCTATGGCATTTAGGTCATTTCAGGTTTTTAAAAAGGATTCTGGAATAAGCATTTTTAGACGTATTTGTACACTTTTCTGATTATTTCTTTGTAAAAAGGCCCTAGAAAAGGGATTTCTGGGCCAAAAGTATGTATCTTTTAAATGGCTGTTGATACATATTTCAAAATTGCTGGAAAGATTGTACCAATTTATACATCCACTGAAAGCGAACAAGAGTACCTATTTCTCTATCCCTTCTCCAATATCATATTGCTACCTTTCTCATCCTTTTGAATATAAGATGGAAAAAATAGGTCTCTAAGTTTACATTGCTTTCAGTTATTAGGTTGAATATATTTTGGTAAGCGTAATGATTCTTTTTAACTTCTTCTGAATTGTTCATGTTCCTTTATGAAATTTGTTTTGTATTGAAATTGAAGGGCTTCTCATATGTTGAAGATAGTAACTTTTCACTGTTTATGGCTTATCTGTTAACTTCTTATAATGTTTTCTAGTGTGTATGTTAATTTTCAGAAGCATTTTTTAAATTAAAAAGTTTATTGTAGTTGTCACACAATGAATGTTACATTAGTTTCAGGTGTAGAACATAGGGATTCAACTTCTCCATGCATTATGCACTGTTACTGCAAGTGTAGCCACCTTCTGTCACCTCACAGTACTGTTACAATACAATTGACTATAATCCCTATGCCGTAACTTTCATTCCCATGACTTATTCATTCCGTATCTGGAAGCCTATACTTCCCACTCCCCTTCACCCATTGTGTCCATCCTTCTTACCCCTCTTCCCTCTGACAACCATCAGTTTGTTCTCTGTGAGTCTGTTTCTGTTTTTTGTTTCTTTTATTTATGAAATTACACATATAAGTGAAATCATGTAATTTGTCTTCCTATGACTTTTTTTTTCATTTAGCACAGTACCGTGCAGGTCCATCCTACAGGGATATGTTGTCTCAAATGGCAAGCTTTCACTCTTCTTTATGACTGAGTAATATTCCCGTGTGTGTGTGTCTGTGTGTGTGTGTGTGTGTGTGTGTGTGTGTGTGTGTATGTATCCATCTATCGGTGGATTCTTGGGTTGTTTCCATATCTTGACTATAGTAAATCATGCTGCAACAAACATAGGGGTGCATACATCTTTTCAAATTGGTGTTGTTATTTTCTTTGGGTAAATACCCAGTGATAGTATTACTGGATCACATGGTATTTATATTTTCAATTTTTTGCATAATCTCCTTATTGTTTTCCATAGTGGCTATACCAGTTTACATTCTTCTTAACAGTAAATGAGGGTTCCTTTTTCTTCACATCCTCACCAACGCTAATTGCTTGTCTTTTCGATAACAGCCATTTTACAGGTGTAAGGTGATCTCTCATTGTGGTTTTGATTTGCATTTCCCTGATGGTTAGTGATGTTGAGCTATTCTCATGTGTCTCTTGGCCTTTTGTACATCTTCTTTGGAAAAATGTCTCTTCAGGCTATCTGCCCATTTTTTAATCAGATTATTTGTCTTCTTGATAGTGAGTTGTATAACTTCTTTGTATTTATGTTGGATATTAACCCCTAATCAGATATATTATTTGCAAATATCTTCTCCTATTCACTAGCTTTCTTTTTCATTTTGTTGATAGTTTCCTTCATTGTGCAGAAGTTTGGGGGTTTTTTGTTTTGTTTTTGTGGGGTTTTTCTGGTGTGATCCCAATAGTTTATTTTTGCTTTTGTTTCTCTTGCCTCAGGAGACATATCTAGAAACAAGTTGCTAAGGCTAGTGTCCAGGAGATTATTGCCTATTTGTCTTTTCTTTTTTTTTTAAGTTTATTTATTTTGAGAGAGAGAGCATGGGAGCATGCACATGCACATGCAAGTTGGGGAGGGGCAGAGAGAGGGAGAGAGAGAATCCCAAGGAGGCTCTGTGCTCAATCTCCCAAACCGTGAGATCATGACCTGAGCTGAAATCAAGAGTGGGATGCTTAGCCAGCTGAGTCACCCAGGTGCCCCATGCTTATTTTTTCTTTTTGGGATATAATGTAAGCCAGTGATCTAGTTTCATTATTTTGCATGTAGCTCTCTGGTTCTCCTAAAACCATTTATTGAAGAGACTGTCTTTTTCCCATTGTGTATTCTGGCTTCCTTTGTTATAGATTTAAAAAAAAATTTTTTTATGTTTATTCACTTTTGAGAGAGACAGAGAGACCATGCATGAGCAGGCAAGGGGCAGAGAGAGCGTGAGACACAGAATCTGAAGCAGGCTCCAGGCTCTGAGCTGGGGCTCGAACCCATGAACTGTGAGATCATGATCTAAACCAAAGTCAGATACTAAACTAACTGAGCCACCCAGCCACCCCACCTTTGTTTTATATTGATTGACCATATAAGCATGGGCTTATTTCTGGGCTCTCTATCCTGTTCCATTGTATATATTTTTGTGCCAATGCCATACTGTTTTGATTACTGTGGCTTTGTAGTATGGTTTGAAATCTAGGATTGTGATACCTCCTGCTTTGTTCTTCTTTCGTAAGATTACTTTGGCTATTCCGAGTCCTTTGTGGTTTCTTACAAATTTTAGGATTCTTTGTTCTAGGTCTGTTTAAAATGCTATTGGTTTTTGATAGGCATTGCATTGAATCTGTAGATTGCTTTGGGTGTTATGGACATTTTAACAATTTCTTCAATCTATAAGCACATTTGTGTCATCTTCAATTTCTTCCATCAATGTTTTAGTTTTCAGAGTACAAGTCTTTTACTTCCTTTGTTTCTAGGTATTTTTAGAGGGGGGCTACAATTGTGAGTAGAATTGTTTTCTTAATTTCTCTTTCTGTTGTTTTGTTATTAGTGTATAGAAACACAACAGATTTCTACATATTTTACTGACTTCATTTATTCTAATTTCTTGGTGAAGTCTTTAAGGTTTTATATATATTTGTGTATATGTACATATATATAGCATGTGTGTATAATCATGTAATCTACAAATAGTTTTACTTCTTCCTTACGATTTTGGATGCCTTTTATTTCTTTTTCTTATCTGTTTGCTGTGGCTAGGACTTCCAGTATTATAATAAGTAAATGTGACAAGCATTGACATACTTGTTCCTGATCTTAGAGGAAAGGCCTTCAACTTTTCCCCATGGAGTATGATGTTAGCTATGGGTTTGTCATATATGGCCCTTATTATGTTGAGGCCTTCTAAACTCACTTTAAGAGTTTTATCATCCCTGGATATTGAATTTTTTCAAATGATTTTTCTGCATCTATTGAGATGATATGCATTTTTTCCTTCATTTTGTTAATGTGATGTATTGTGGGTTTTTTTTTTTATGTTTCCTTATATTAGAGAGAGTGTGAGTGTATGAGCAGGGGAGGGGCAGAGAGAGAGATGGGGGAGACAGAATCTGAAGCAGGCTTCAGGCTCTGAGCTGTCAGCACAGAGCCCAAACGCAGAGCTCAGTCTCAAGAGGCATGAGATTATGATCTGAGCCAAAGTCACTCAACCGACTGAGCCACCTGGATGCCCCACACACGATGCATCATGTTGATTGATTTTTGGATTTTGAACCATTCTCGCATCCTGGGATAAATATCCGTTGATCATGGTAAATGATTCTTCTAATGTATCGTCGAATGTCTTTTGCCAATATTTTGTTGAGGATTTTTGCATATATGTCAATCAGGAATATTGGCCTACGGTTGTCATTTTTTGTAGTGTCTTTGTCCAGTTTGGACATAAAGATTTGAATCTGGAAGCTGGTGGGACGACTGGAGCTGAAGTGGGTGTGGATTGGAGGGTCCTGCAGCGCTCCTGGCAGCCGGGTGCCGTGTGAAGATCTGGAGCTGGAGCTGTGCAGGCCTGGAGTGTTCTGGGATGCTTTGCCCTTGTGTGCCCTTGGCAAGATGGCTGTAGCTGTAGTGGGTGCTGTGCAGGGGTGTCCCATCATGTACTGCATTGGGGTCTACTTTGATGGGATGGCTGGGGCTGGTGTCAGCTAGGGGTCCAGGCTCACTGACGCAGCAGGCCAGCCGGGGTGCCCAGACCCTGCCCCCATCTGCTCTGTCTACAAACAGTGGCACTCATCAACCCCTCTAACTCTGGAGAGTATTCCATGGCTGCCTTGTGGTTTAGCACATTTTTGGATAACTTCCTTTATATTCTATTTGCTCTTTTAAACTGTGGCTGAACTGGATTAGGGGCCTGTGCTCACTGAGGCAGCAGGGCAGCCAAGGTGCCCAGGGCTCAATCTTGTCTGCGCTCTCCAGGCGGAGGGACAATGTAAACAGGGCTGGTGGTTGCCAGCCCCACCGACCTGGAGAGTTCTAGCAGGCCCGCAGTGCTTGGTGGATATAATTCTTTTAAACTGAAGCTTTCTTCTGTGCCCCAGGACAGATGAGTCTGCTGACAGTCCCTCAGTACTGCGGTTCACGGTGTTGGAGGGAGACGTTCCCAGTCACTATGGCTCTGTCTCTCCTGCCACCCTCTATGTGGTTTCTCTGACTTCTGCGGTACAGAAGCTGCTCAGTCATCCATCAGTTCTTCAGGAGAAGTTGCTGCATATGTAGGTGTAGATTCAGTGTGTCCCCGGAGGAGGGGAGTTCAGGGTCTTCCTGCCCTGCCAGCTTAGCCCCTTCCCTATATCCAAGTTAATTTTTATGATGTATCATTTTTCGGTTTTGTCATGAAAATTTCTGCTTTAATGTCATATTTCTCATTTCAAGGTAAAGATGGTTTTTCACTTACATTTTTTTCTAGTATTTTTGCATTGCATTTTAAACAGCTGTAAGTGCAGTCAATTCCTGTGGGGTTTCTTTTGTTGTGAAATGTGAGGTAGGGATCTAAATTTATTTTTTCTCAAATTATAATCCACCTGAGATAATAATCATGTATTTAATCCTACATTCTTCTCATATTGCTTTGAGGTGTTTCTTTTAAAAATTTTTTTAACGTTTTTATTTTTTATTTTTGAGAGACATAGAGACAGAGCATGAGCAAGGGAAGGGCAGAGAGAGAGGAAGACACAGAATATGAAGCAGGCTCCAGGCTCTGAGCCATCAGCATAGAGCCTGACACAGGGCTCGAACTCAGGGACCGGGAGATCATGACCTGCGCCGAAGTCGGCCGCTTAACCGACTGAGCCACCCAGGCGCCCCTGAGGTGTTTCTGTTATGTACTAAATTGACATATATATAGTTGAATCGGTTCTGGAAGCCTTCTCTCCTCCTTTCCCCTGCCCTCCCCTCCCCTCTCTGTTTTGGTCTCTTTTGACCCCTACTATCTACTTCAATTACTGCAATTAAGAACTATCCTCATAGCTATCCTACTCTCACTGCTCTTTTATCTAATTTTTTCTGTTTATTTTTCATGTTTATTTTTCCACTTGACTCAGTAAATGCATCACTCAATCAAGATTAAAAATGTTTTGAGACAGGCGCTTAGGTGGCTCAGTTGGTTAAGCGTCTGACGTCAGCCTAGGTTGTGATCTTGCAGTTCATGGGTTTGAGCCCTGCTTCCGGCTCTGTGCTGATAGCTCAGAGCCTAGAGCCTGCTTCGGATTCTGTGTCTCCCTCTCTCTCTGCCCCTCCTCTGTTCTCACTCTCTCTCAAAAGTAAATAAACATTAAAAAAATGTTGGGATATTTATTGAGATTGCATTTTTTAAATTTATTGAGAATTGACATCTTATGTTGGGTCATTGAAAGTTTCTTTTCTCCATTTATTGGTATTTCATGTGCTGGGGAGAGCTTACTTCAAATAAATCCTGTCTACTTTAATAATTTGTTCATAGATGATTTATATTTTATGAAGATATTGTCAATAGAATCCTTCCTTAATTATACTTTCTTGTTTGACTGTTAGGACATGTGAGGTGTTTGATTTTGAAATGACCATCAGTCTGAATTCTTTCTTTTTGAATAGTTTTTCAGATAATTTTCATCTTTAGAAGTTTTAAAATTGTGTTGTATGTCATGAAACAAAGTATTTTTAAATGAGGTTTTCAAGAGTTAAACCTGACCAGGTATATTTTGTTTACACTATTTTTTCAGCAAAATTAGTTCATTTTCATCTGCTGAAGTCCTGTGGACTCTGGTTCCAACAGACTACTTTTAAGGTTTTGTGTAAGAACCTTTATAAAGTAGCAGAGATGTTACTCTTCTGCTACAGTACAGTACAGGTTTAGACCAACTGGGGTTTAACTAATGATTCCATGCAATCTGTTTATATCAAATTGGCATTCATATCTCAGATCGACACTAAGAAATAGAATGTGAGCTACAAATGCTAGACACGTGTCGTTTTTAAATAATCTGGTAGCCACAGTTTAAAAATGAAATAGGTGAAATTAATTTTAATAATATATTTTCTTTTACCTAATATATCCGAAATACTATTTCACCATATTGTTGATATAAAAATTAATCATGAGATACTTTGTGTTCCTTTTTTGTATTATGTTTCAAACTGCTGTGCGTTTTGTATTTATGGCGCACCTCAGTTTGGAGTAGTCTCTTGTTGTCAGCTGCCACACGTGGCTAGTGGCCGCCGTTCCGGGCAGCACGGTTTGTAAACTATACCCCTACCATGTGTTTGCATGTTAGGATTTACTAGCATTCTTCAGAATAAAACTTCACAACGGAAATCGTGGCTCAAAGTAAGTGTCTTAAAAATATATGTGTGGCTGTGCCTCTCAGCTTCCTTTCTTAACAATAGATGACTGTCAAGAATACCCTCCTAAAACCTTGTCAGTGCTTACATGATACTGCTTTTGACATGGCCCTTGTGGCATTTTAGAGGTTTTATCTAAGTACATCATGGCGTCTTTTGGAGCTGTTGTGTTTTGGTTTTCTTTTTTTTTAATTCTCTTTTTAAATAACTGATGAGCAGAAGCCATCCCATTCTACTTCCTGTTATTTTCCACTTAAATGTTAACACGAGAAGTGTATACATGGATAGTGACTTTGAGTAGTATGCTTTTATATACAACGTTGCCATCACTTGTCAAACTAAGAGAACTATAGTACTTGGTTTCAGGGTCATTCCACAGCCAACTGGACAATGGGAAATGTCTGTTTTAAATTGAGCTTCTGTTCATTATTTTGTGTGAGCCATCTTTGAAGATTAGTGATCTTTTTTTTTTTTAATTTTTTTAAATGTTTATTTTTGAAAGAGCGCCAGCTTGGGGGTGGGGGGGCGCGGGCAGAGAGAGAGGGTGACACAGAATCTGAAGCAGGCTCCGGGCTCTGAGCTGTCAGCACAGAGCCCAGTGCAAGATTCGAACTCAAAAACTATGAGATTATGACCTGAGCTGGAGTCAGAGACTTAACCTACTGAGCCACACCCAGGTGCCCTGAAGATGACTGATCTTGATCTATCCGGGGTTGTACTTAATGGGATCCCATTAGTCAGGTGACAGTTTAGGCAGAGGGTATTACTAAGAAGGCCAAAGTTAGCCTTGGTTCTGGACCAGGAAACCACTTTAGTGGGCCAGACCTATTTAGAATACAAGATTGGCTTTCATGAGGGAAGCAGGCAAACAGTGGTATATAAGGGTGAATCTAAGAGTTGATTTATTCTGACACAATCTAGAATAGCTGTAATTGGCTTAGGTCCCATTGCTCACCTCAGGTCTTAAAAGAAATCTATCTTGGTATAAAAGAATTCCCCTTCCAGCATCTACATCCCAGCTTTTCCTCTATCTCTCCGTCACCTTTGTGTAGACTTAGGCCTGCCCCAGCCCTGCAAACCTTAAAGATAGGAGACATTTAAGGAGCGCTGACTTAGCACTCTGAGAATGTGGCATGAATCACCCTGTCACCATTTCCTTGACCTTGGTGCCTATGACAGCAGCTCAGAGCTCCCAAAGTGGGGCCCTGCCTTCCTTACTCTGGGAGAGGAGACCCTCCTTCCTGACCGTAGCTTGAAACTGTGCTTGTGAGCAACTCTGATGCCAAACCAGGCCTGCCAAGAGTTCTGAATAGCATTTGCTTTCACTTTCCCCACTACTGCTCTTGGTCAGCAGTCTGGACAAACCCATTGCTCCATGTTGGAGCTCTTTGATTCTGGGTACATCTCTTGTCCATGACCGTTTTTCCTGGATCCCTCCCTTGCTCTGCCACTATATTGTTATCCTAAGGGCTGTGACACGTCACCCCTTTCCAGTTCCCTTCTATCTAGTCTATCTTACCTTTTTTTTTTCTCACCTAGGCCATGTCCTATCTGACAAAAATAAGTAAAACGATCTCTGTGTACAGAGTTTACCCAAATTTGATATGGTGCTCTATACCTTAAGTTGGGTTCATTCCACCATCAATGCCAGAGTGATTGTGATAAATGTTCTCAGGTGGACTTACTCAACTTTTGTTAACTTTATTTTCACAGTTATGAATAATGGTTAGAGAAATGATGTGAAGAAGAATCATTCTGTCTGCCATCTTTAAAGTATGTCCAGTGTGGTCGGGCAGGGGGAGGCTTGTGTACTATGGATTGTTTTATAGTCATGTCGTGTGTACCTTGGTGGTGCTCAAGCCAGGTTGCACAGTGAACCAGATCCGGAGCTTCTAAATAATACTAATACCTGGACGCACCACAGACCAGTGGAATCAGTCTGGTCCGTTGGGCATATAGACCAAGTACTGGTATTTTCTCTCCCAGGTAGTTCTGAAGTGCAACAATGCTGAAAAACACTGGTGTAGTGAATTTGCTTACTTGGCAGAGAGGAGGAGGAACAGATTGTATGAAGCCATGTGGGTTGCCAGCCATAAACCAAGTGCATGTAGGTATTTTGGTAACATTTTTTTTTTTGTCTATTGCCTTGTTATCTAGTGGGTCTAATTATCCTCCTCTAGCTTATCCTTCTCAGAAATGGTAACATTTATAGGATGATACTCGATTATTAGATTTTGAAGACTTTCTTTAAAATTCTAAACCCTTAATTTGTACAACCTAATGAAGAGTAAACACATTTAGTTTATTTTTAGCTGGTGTTGTATCTACTCTGGGAGTGTGATGAACTTGAGCCTTTCTGTAGTGTCATTACTAGTTTTTTGCTAGCCTACTTACTTTTAGTATGTGATAGTTAATTAATCTCTTTATTCAGCCTATATTTATAGCCTACACATGTAATCATCCGTACCTAGAAGAAATACCATAATGCTTTGCTAAGGCTCTGAAACTTCTATGGTAACTTTATGTCAAGAGTTTATTTTCTTCCGTTTGTAATTATTTTTTTCTTTTTTTAAGTTTTTATTTAAATTCCAATTTACAGACAGTGTAATATTAGTTTTAGGTGTACAATATAGTGGTTCAACACTTCCCTGCAATACCTGGAGCTCATCACAAGTGCACTCCTTAATCCCCATCACGTATTTCACCCATCCCTCCACCCACCTCCCCTCTGGTAGCCACCAGTTTGTTCTCTATAGTTAAGTGTTTGTTTCTTGGTTTCCCTCCCCCCTCCTCCCCCCTCCTCCTCTCCCCTCCTCTCCCTTTTTCTCCCTCTCTCTCTTTTTTTCTCTCTCTCTCTCTCTCTTTCCCTTTGCTTGTTCATTTCGTTTCTTAAACTCCACATAGGAGTGAAATTATTTGGTACTTGTCTTTCTCCGACTGATTTTGCTCAGCATAACACTCTGTAACTCCATCCACATCTTTGCAAATGGCAAGCTTTCATTCTTTTTATGACTGTGTAATATTCCCTCGTGTGTGTGTGCAGGCACGTGTCTTCTTCCTTACTCATTCATCAGTTGGTGGACCCTTGTGCTGTTTCCATACTTTGGCTACGGTAGATAATGCTGCTATAGACATCAGGTGCATGTATCTCTTTGAATTAGTATTTTTGTATTCTTTGATTTGTCCCACAGTGATGTTAAGTCTTTTACAAGTTAACATACGGAAAATGAAAATTTACCACAAGTGTGAATTTACCTGCTCTCTCTGGTTGCTGAGGTGAAACTCACTTTTGAGACACTTAATTTAGCCAGTGGGGTTTCTCTGTGGCCGCATGTGTGAGTGCTGGGTGTCTAGCTTCAGGATGTGATTATTTCAAACTGAAGATTAGAAAACAAGGTCCATGGTGCCTTAGAGTCCGTGCATTGTGTCCGACTGTTCCATGACTGGTTTTCATTTTATTGTTCTCTTCTATCCTTATTGTTTCCGTACTTAGACTTGACCTTTTTTTTTTAAAGCAATAATGGGACTTGTACTACACAGATGGAAATCTTTTTTAAAAGCCAGATTTTAACTGAGGAAGGGAGGGAAAGTTCTGAATTGTTGGCTCAATTTAACCGCAGATGGCTACTTATTCTTGTCTTTTTGTTTAAAGTTCAATGAAAGGATCATTACACGAGTTGGCCTTTTGCGGACTTATTAGTGAATATAATTAGGAAAGAAGGGAAACAACTCTCTTAATGTTCCCAAGTGCCAAGTTAAATCTTCCTTGATCTTATTACGTGGCTTCCCCACGGAATTTATCCTTATGGTTGGTGAACTACTCCCTTATGTTTTCATTTTAACTAAGTCCAAATACCAAGATTTCAGTATGTATAATAGTTTTCTTTATGAGATATCAGACAGTTTTCCGTAAGTTCAGCTGGAATCCTCCTTCTTAAATAATTCTCTTGACTCAAACTAGAATCCACATCTTTATTGTTAATACTTCGTATGTTTTTAGTCTGTTTGGTATCAGACTATTTAACACGGTAGCACTTAAAAAGTGGAGTGCACTTGTTTTCAGTGGCACAACAACATAACTTGAGACCATAACTTTCTTAGCGCTGCCGCCACTCTCCTCAGCGTCTTATGCTATTGCCTTATAAGAGTTGACTTAAGAGAAAATGAAATGAAGCATTTGGGCTCCCAGTAGGCCTGGAGTGCTAACTGACTTCTGGCTCTTCCAAGCCATGTGGCCTTGGGCGAGTCACGTAACCTGAGACTCCATTTTCCTCTGACAGAATGGTCATCATACCTACCAGCAAATCATCTGCCTGTTGTGTAGACAGTAGACTGGCCGCATACTGGAACCTCCCAAGAAGCTCAAAACACACTGACCCCCAGACATTCTGATTTCCCCTTGGAGATAGGAGATGAAACAAGGAGAAGTATGGTGGCTTCGACTACTAGGCTTCAGTGGAGGTGCCAGGAAGTGGTCAGATTGAGCACATAGTCTGAAGGTAGATCTAACAGATTCGTTGATGGATAGGATGTGGAGCATTAAAAAAAAAAAAGAGTCAAGGATTAATAAAATTTCAAGCCCTGAGCCCAAAATTTTATGTTGCCACTTACCGAGATAGAAAACACCGGCATGAAGGACTGAAAATATCCTTGCGTCTTAGGAAGGAGTGGGAAAGTCCACGTGTGCCTAATATGTATATTTGTGTGCTTTTTTGTTTTCTTAGAATACCACATTTATTTTAAAATCAGGATTTCCATCTTCTACTTCCTTCCTCTTCTTTGAATATTCTTTAGAATCTCAGTAAGCGTAACTATCAGTGTCGTATCTTCACTCCATAATGAGTCGATGAGAACTTTCTTTCATGTCCTCGTCATGTTCTTTTGGTTCTCGAGGTGTTCCAAGCTGCGGGGACATCCTTCAGAGTGGAGAAATTATATGAAAGCACTTGCTATAAATTAGGTGCTAAGCAAATGTTACTTGAATCTGTGTCTGGTTTTGATTGGGATAAGATCAAGCTGTTCAGATTTTGGAAGCTGAGGTTTTTAAAGTGCTGGATTGTTTTTAAAATCTCAGTGAGTTTTCTCCCCTTTGCTCAGCAATGCCCAGGCTGTCCCTCCAGATCTACAGGGCTGATTTTGTGATTCTAATTAGTAGCGGTTAGCTGTGGAAGCATAAGCATTGAATTATGAGGCTCTCTCTGAGGTGGGTGATTTTTATTTAGGGCGTTAGAAGGTTCTGGAAGCATATGTTCAATCTATCCTTGCATCATTCTTGTTCCACCTGCGAATTGGGTAAGGCTGATGGCAGTCTCACACATGTGTAGGTGTCATTGCTTTAATGTCACTGAGCACAGTGCTGGGTCTTCTCAGTCTTTGCAGCCCACCAGCTGTCATTCACACCTCCTGGTTTAATCTGCTCAGTGGAGGTTTCTGTCTTGTTCTTTAGCCACATCCTGACTTACTGAAGGAGGCCAGCCCTGACTGAGTTGCTTTTGCGAAGGTGACTCCTAGATCTTTGAGCCTATCTTGTCCAACCGGTCTTGGTGGATTCTTTAATACCAACCGCAGTGCTTATGGCACCAGCCATCCCAGAACCACACCCATTCTTAAGGTCACCTTGGGATTTGGTGGAGTTCTCTGGTGTTCCTTCCTTAACGGGTTTCCCATTTTTCCAGCCTCGTTCAGTGGACTTGTTGGATGTTTCACATGCCAGATTGTGACACTGCTCATCTTCAACAGGCAGATGAGAGTATCACCGCTTTCCTTATCCTGCGCAGTGTCCTGCAGAGTAAAATGCTCTTCTTGCTTGTGGGCTTTTTTGGTGCTGTGTGTGCTGCGCTGACTTCTCTGCCAAAGTTGTAATTAGCAAGTAGGCTTTAGGTTCCTCACAGGGTGTTTTTGATGGTTGAGACCTTGTTAAAACATAAAGGAGAAGTATTATTTCTCTCTTGCAAAATCACAATGGAGGTAAGAAGCAAGTGCCTGTCAAAGTCCTCTGACTCATCCTGAGAATAATACAGCAGCAAAATGGTGTTATTTGACTGTTTCTGCTTCTTTTAATAAAATGAGAACTAGTCTGTTGGAACCAGTCGTGTGTCTACCTGTTTTTACATCATAAAATGCATAAATGTCTCTCAAAGTGAAAGTTGTAATAATTCAGATAATTTTCATGATTGTTTATTTGTATTTTTTCCCCAGTATGTGTTCAGGGCTGACTCGTTCAGAACTATACTTCCATTACATCTTTCTAGGACTGCTCTGCCACTAAAGGGGTTGACCAGCCTGCAAGGATTTTTATCCGTTGAAACTTTTTCTCTTCAGGTCGAGGCGTGGAGAGTGCAGGATTAAAAGACAGAGGGCTCAGGTATCAGTGTATCCTGAGTGCCTTGCATCAGCAGAGGCAGCCTTTTTATTAGAACAGCAAACGATACTACCTGTAGGCAAAACAGCGACAATCATCTTTTTTGTGCTATTAGCAAAGTTAGTGAGCGAAACCAGTTTCACGGTGGTAGTCATTCTCCTTCAATGATTAGCAATAATGGTCATTGCACTGCTGCAGGATAATTGTTTTATGACCACTATAGACTTCAGAATTTATGGTTTAGACAAACAGGGAGCTTCGGGCCATCGCATACGGAGCGGTGTGCTGTCCTGTATGTCCCAGCCCCCCTTGTGTGCACGGGGTGTCAGGGGTCATCGGCTGTCAGCTAACTCCTTGTCTTTATACAGGTTCCTTTATTTAAATCAATTCATTAATGCCTTTCTCCACATATAAAGCAATTAAAACTTGGTCGCATATTGGCACTGTATTTGTGGTTCTCTGATGACCTCAGAACTTTCTTTTAAAAAAATCATTTTTTAAAAAGATAGCCCTGTAGAATTGTAGAGTTGGAGGGAACTTAGAGATTATACAGTGCAACACAGTCCCTGACACAGCCTGTCTACCGATTGGTTACCCATTTCCTGCTTGAATACTTCTAAGTGGTGAAAATCGTGTCCCTAAAAGATAGTCCAATCCATTCTCAGCCAAGTCTAAGTCTTAGCAAGTGGTTTCTTGCTAAGAAAATGGTATAAGCAATGAAACCCTTTATTTGCTTCATATTTTACTGGGCCAGGCGTCCCCCATATCATATTTGCACAAAATGTTTTGTTTTCGGCTTCACTATAGAACCTTCCATTTATTTAAATTCCCAAAACCTTCTTGATTCTGATTCTTTAATGTCATCTGCACACTTATTAGTGTGCCATGTATGTCCTCTTCCTGTTGTTGGAATCCAGGCAGTCTGGCTCCAGAGCTCTCTTGAAGTTACGAATTTATTGTAACTGTCCAAGGGATCCTTTTGTATCACAGCAGAGACTCATGGGACTCAGTGTTTGCGGTCACTCGCTCTAAACAGTATTGTCTGTTTTTCCCCCCTCTGTACTGTACTTCATTTTCAAAGATACTTTGTACCTTTGGCATGCTTGTGGCTTCAGGGTACTGCGACCCCCTCCAGCCCCACTCTCTGTGATGGTCCCTGCTCAACGCTGAGTCTACCTGCCTATGTCTCTGGACCACAGTCCATATTCCCAGAAGGGGATCTGATTGGCCCAGCTGGTCAGGTGCCCCGTGTTAACCCTGACACCCCAGGCCAGAGTAGTAGGTCAGGAGAGGAGTAGAGGGGCGGGAACCAACGGTATCTCAGAGTTAGCTCCTTCAGAAGGGCTTGCAGGCAAGGGGGAACCAAAGGAAATTTCCAGTGTGAGCTCTGTCTGAGGATGTTGGCCAACTAGTTGAGAATCTACTGTGTGTCTCTGTTTAAAAGAATAGGGCCTAGTTGAAAGCCTTGTTGAAATCCATATGCTAAAGGCTCCATTTTAAAAGAGGAGTCAGAGGCTTGCTGATCCCCGATGGTCTCCTCCTTCCTTTAAACCTTCCTTTTAATCATCTACACTTGATTTTTGACTGGCGTTGACCGCATACTCATTGGCCAGTAACAGTATTGTTCAGACTTAGGTCGTATAAGGGGGAAATTTTTAAGAAATCTGAGTATATATCCTGCATATAAGAAACACCACTTTTTTTTTAAGTTTATTTATTTTATTTTTGAGAGCGAAAGAGAACACGAGCAGGGGAGGGGCAGAGAGAGGGAGAGAGAGAATCCTAAGCAGGGATCCTCCACACTGTCAGTGCAGACCCCGACATGGGGCCCAAACTCGCAAACCGTGAGGTCATGACCTGAGCAGAAATCAGGAATCAGATGCTTAACTGACTGAGCCACCCAGATGCCTTGAAAAATGCCTTTTTTAAAACCGTGAAGTCCTGGGGCACCTGGGTGGCTCAGCCGGTTGAGCATTCGACTTCGGCTCAGGTCATGATCTTGCAGTTCTCGAGTTTGAGCCCTGCTTCGGGCTCCGTTCTGGTAGCTCAGAGCCTGGAGCCTTCTTCAGATTCTGTGTCTTCCTTTCTGTCTGTTCCTCCCCTGCTCGCACGCTCTCTCTCTCTCTCTCTCTCTCTCTCTTTCTCAAAAATAAACATTAAAAAAATGAAAAAACAGTGAAATCCTATTCAATGTTAACTGAATTCTTAGTGCCAACGGGAAATAGCCTTCGAGTTATTTTCAGATTTTTACCATATCCTTTAGAAATTGTAGTTCCCATTATGTAAATCTGTGAACTCAGAAAGCACCTCTGTAGACTATGTTCATAAACAGTTTCTAATGTACAGGATTCCCTTTCTTTTCTGTTTAGAGCACTGGGACAGCTGTTTCTTCGACTTCCGGAACCTCCCTCAACCACCATGGTTCTTCCATGATGAGTGAGAGTTCACTCAACGATTCTGCAGGTTCTCATAGTTCTGTTGGTTTGCAAACGTGTGTGTGCGTGTGTGGATGTAGACCTGGATATGCTGTCAGGAGTTCATGTAGAGCCGCTAGGTGCAGGCTTTTCTTTTTTAGCCAGTGTCTACCTTCTTTTGTGCTTCATTCCTCCAACTAATATTTGTTCCAACTTTTCTAAGAAAGTCTTAAGTCAATTAACCTTGATAGAGAATGAAGTAGGAGAAGTAGGAGTGAGAAGTTCTGCTACATATTTTATCATCTGTTAACATTATACCATTAGTGGCAGGCAGCAGGCCTATCCCAGCAACTCCTTGTACTCCACATGGAAGGAAAGAAAACATTTCAGTAGTCTCTAACATTTTGTAGTTTTTAATGTTTATTTATTTTTATTTTTGAGAGAGAGAGAGAGAGAAAACACACATGGGGAAGGGGCAAAGAGAGAGAGAGGCGCAGAATCCGAAGCAGGCTCCAGGCTCTGAGCTGTCAGCACAGAGCCCAACGTGGGGCTCCAACCCACAAACCATGAGATCATAACCTGAGCCAAAGTCAGACGTTTAACCGACTGAGCCACGCAGTCGCCCTAGTCTCTAACATTTTTCAAAACACCTTTCCTTTGTTCTCAGATGTCTGTGCATCTGTTATCATTCATTCTAGAGCTCGTGAGCCCATTTCCAACCTTTTCCGTGATCTTGTTTTTCACTTGTGCAGCAGCACTGGTCTCTTTGAATTCGCCTCCCTTACCCCCCTGTCAGGACTTTCATAGTCAGTCAGCATGTTGCTTTAGTCAGCCTTCTAGACTTCTGTCCTTTTCGGGTCTTGATGATAACTTGAAATGTGTTGTCCCAAAGTCTAGAATACATCTGTGTCTGGTTCGGCCTGGTATTGCCCTTTTTGCTTGTCGAAAGGTCTTTGGTACAGTTATGTTTTCTACAGTTTCAGTTCTACTTTATCACTTTGCATTGATTAGAGTCCAGTCCATGGTAGCAATTCCTCATCTTGTTTATGTGCCTTCTCAGAGATGAATTTGATGCCAAGACAAGTCAATGGTGCTTTTAGCTAATTGAGACTTCTAGGAGATGCCTGGAGGATGTCTGGCAGTTGAACCCCTCGCCGCTAGTGCGGTCTGTTTCTGTGCCAAGTTTTAAATCTATATTGGGAACATACCATTTATTGCTTTTATCTGACCAAATGATCTATGGGCTATTCCCAAGGAGGTATCATTAAATTCCTTCCATCTTTTATTGTTCTTCTTCCTTTCCTGTTAAGCATGATTTGGCATTAGTAAAAATTTTTATCGTTATTTCTAGCAATTCAGCATGCCCAAGAAGATTACTTTTCAAGGTTAATATGCAAGGCTGGCAAGCAACGAAATTGGATGCTTACTAAGTACGAGGTTCGACACTAGGCAGGCCCTCGATTTTCACGTGACGCTGCCTGAGGATAGCCTTTCTTCCTAATGTTGGGAATACTTTTTTTAGCGCCCACCACTTAGAATCCATAGTACTACTTTTGGAGTTTGCTGTAATCCAGCCTGAGTTCAGGAAATATTAAGCCATTTTTTTTTCCTGTTCTAGAAAGGAAATGCTGTTTGTGTGGTTTCGCACTTGTTTATTTTTAGAACAGTTCCCACAAAGACACTTAAAGAAAAATATCATTTACCATTTATTGTATGACAGGTCCTGAATAGGAGAATATGTTAGTGGGTATCAGGATAGGCACAAAACTGTAAACTTCTGGGAATTTTTGGATGCCTGATAATAAAATAGAAAATTTAGTGAACGTTTATTACCTGCAAGAGAATTTCCTGATGTGTTCTTTGTTTCTTCTTCATACTGGAGTAATGTACCTGACAGTTACTTACATATGTCCAGATGCCTGTCCCATCTGAATGCATACGTTAGGTGTATCTGTAACGTCTGCTATACTCAGCTGCTGTAATGCAGCAGGATTTTCACGACACCAAGACTTTCCTTTTGGAAGCAACTTTATTCATGCCAGCACTGCTCGGTTGGGTTCCTACCCGAAGAACTGAGCCTTGAATGCCGCGTGGCATAGTTTTTAAGACATTTTCTATTTCTTTGTTTCCCACATATGGTAACACAGAACTATACAGTCTGATTAAGTGGTCTCATGTTACAAAGTCATGAGGGATGTTGTCACATACTCATATAGCCAGGTTGCCTTGAGGGTTTGTTTTGTTTTGTTTTGTTTTTGTTTCATTTTCATTCCTTACAGAGGGGACCCTACCGCAATACACCTAAACTATACGTCAAAAAATTAATATTGGAGCGGTCAAAGACCATTTTATATTCAACACTTTCGTAGGTGACACTTCAAGGAGGAATGGTCAGAGAGGGTGCTTTCACATCTAAGTAGCATCTAACAAGACCATGAGGGTAAGAGAGATTTATGGTTGGAAAAACTATTGAGGCGAAATAGGGCAAGTAGAGGAGAAATAGTTAGAATTCGGGTCAAGCTTACTTGTTGAATGAATGAATGAATGCATCCATTAGTGTTAAAGCTTTAGGGCTAGGTTGGATTTTAATCAATTCCCATGTATTGTCATGGCTGTGGTACTCACTGGCTGACCATGAACAGTTCTCCATGAGAAGTAGTGTCCTTATTGTCATGATTTTGAGAAGAATTATTTAAAACCCTTACGAAGAGTTCACTTCTTTTTTAAAAGACTGGAAACAATCCATGTTTTGAAGCAGATAACCATATTTTACATCATTGGGGTAAGTGGATGCCCTTTGTTACAGCATTTTGTTGCAACTCAGGTAGGCTTGAGGGTAATGAGCTGCCATCACATTTGCATGAATGAGAAGGAAAAGGAGAGGAAGCTAGGGATGTGGAAAGCTTTTTGGCTGTTGTGCAAATTCTTTAGGGTGACAGCGCATAGTTATTGCAGAACATGCTGGACTCAGGGCTTGGTTGGGACAGCTGTTAACATCAGAGGAGATCTGATCTAGCAAGCAGGGCCAGTTGGGGAAGGTTCTAGGCAGCCTGGTGATTTAGTTGCATTATGGATCCAGGTCATCATTCCCGGCAGAGCAGGAAAGTCAGCTAGTGATTGGTGACCTGGGCCAGGTATGGTGTCAGTGTCCTACCTTAGATGGACGTTGGGAGAAAACTTCCAGCAAAGGACTGAAATGCCTCTGCTTAAATTCCGTAGTATGGAAGCTGAGCATATTCTTTAAGTAGGTAAGAGTAGTTCCCAGAATCAAACGAGAAGCTTTACAAGAAAGCCAAGGATGATCAAGGCAGCTTGACTAATAGATGGATAGTTCACATCAGTCTTATGTGTGCTCAACCTTCCTATATGTCCAGATTGCACACTGACTGTGACTAGTTTACCATGGGCCATGTGCCCACCTTTAAGTCAAAAGGCGGAAGAGTAACTTGATGCACCAGTCCCTAAAGACTGCCAGCAGTTGTGGAGGAGGAGTTCTCCAAGTAAGACCAAAGGATTTCTTAGGAGAAGCAGCTGCTGAGGTGAAATGGGCAGCAGAGGTCCACTGCACTGAGCCCAACTCAACACTCAGTATAGGAAGGTATATAGCTGCAACTGAAAATTCTATTTCCCTTCTGGATATTGCAGTCATGGTCTAGAAATTTGAGACAGATTGCTAAATACTTTCTATTTAATTTCCATACTTAAAGGTGTTTCATTTCTTCAGAGGCATCTTTGAAAATGTAGCGTGTGAGTCTTAACCTCTAAAGCACCCTGTTCCTTGTTTCCACAGTGGTTGTTTCTTCCTTTTATTCTTTCTCTGAGCAGCTGCTGCCAAACTCACAGTCGAACGTTTGAAATCGCTGTTCTGCTCCAACAGCACAGGATATGGGATTTCAAATGTCTTTTGTACCTCTAGTAACTGCTTCTATATTTCTAATAAACTATATATACAGTAAGATACCATTAAAACAAAATACAAGCGTGTAAATTATATTTAGCCAAAGATTGCATTGTTCCAGAAACTTGAGCCAAAAACAAAACAAAACTATTACATGAGGACTTCTAATTGTTATTTTTCTCACAAAACAAAATAAAAACATACTAAAATTTTGGAAAGGATGATGCTCATGATTTCCCAATGAGCAGCCCCTAATTTTAATCACACCTAAGTTTTACAGTTGTGCCTCTAGAGTCTCTGGCCAGATTCCCAGTTCATATTCTTTTATTAGATTCAATGACTGTTGCAAGCAAGACTGTTTGCCTGATGACCTCATTCAGTGTCAAAAACCATGAGCAATCAATATGACCTCTTTAATGTCTAATATTTGAGGCCACTGAGCAAAAGGATGTACAGTTGGACTCTCCTGAATACGTTAGGAGATAATATAATAGATAACTCAGGTTCCAGTTTTAGCCTTACTTATAGCTGCAATAAAGTTGAGACTACAGAAACTCAATGGTGCTATAACTGTATTACCAGGCAACAGAATGATTTTGTATTTTGTTCTTTTCTCCCTCCTACCTACCCACCCCTGCTTTTCTGTTGCATAACCCCCCACGCAGATGACAATTTTGGGGAAAACATTAACTGATTTAATATCAAATTTATAAAATCATTATTTTACCATCTAGATTTAGCCACTGGTCACAGTTTTCATTAAATATTATCCACAAATTTTATTTTATTTTATTTTATTTATTTAATCGACAAATTTTAAAAATATTAATACCAGGGCACCTGGGTGGCTCAGTCAATTAAGCATCCAACTTTGGCTCAGGTCATGATTTCACAGTTTGTGAGTTTCAGGCCCACATAGGGCTCTGTGCTGACGGCTCAGAGCTTGGAGCCTGCTTCTGATTCTATGTCTCCCCCTCTCTCTGCCCCTCCCAAACTTGTTCTCTCCTTCCTTCTCTCTCTCTCTCTCTCTCTCTCTCTCTCTCTCTCAAAAAATAAATAAACATTAAAAATTTTTTAAATATTAATACCTATATTAATGTTCTTAAGGCTTGTTTTTCCCATTTCATGTATTTTGAAGGGGTGATTAATTTTATAATATTTGGATATAGGATGGGCTGACAGGAAATGTATTAGTGACAAGTACCAGGCTACATTGCTCACATAATGTCATTTAATTCTCTTAATAACTGTTTTATGCATGAGGAAGCTGAGGCCCAGAACATAAAATTATTTGCCCAGGACATAAAATTATTTGCACAGCGTTATATAAAAATTTGTATATAGGTCTGACCATAAAGCCTATTGCTTTTCCCCATAGTCTGCCTTTCTAATTATAGTAGTAAAAATAATAGCTAGAATTTTTGTATGCGCATGAGGAGCTAGGCACTATCCCAAGTACTTTACACACATGCATTATTTCATTTAATTCCCACCAAAACCTATGCAACAAGGTAGGCAGCGAGAGTTAAATAATTTGCTTAAGACGACCGTAGCTTGGGGCGCCTGGGTGCCTCAGTCAGTTAAGCTGCTGACTTCAGCTCAGGTCATGATCTCGTGGTTCAAAAGTTAAAGCCCCGCATCAGGCTCTGTGCTGACAGCTCAGGGCCTGGAGCCTGCTTCAGATTCTGTATGTGTGTCTCTCTCTCTTTCTCTGCCCCTCCCCTGCTTGCTCACTGTCTCTCTCTCTCTCAAAAATAAACAAACTTTTAAAAAAATGAAAAAAAAAGATGACAACCCTAGCTCATTACTGACGGACCTGAACTGTATCTCTCACTCTGTGGTCTATGTTCCCAGTTATGAGTTTCTAATGCCTTCCTTGAGTATACCATTGTTTTCAGTATTATCAAGTGGTATGTTGTAAAAAGAAAATGATGCCTGATTTTTAAGGGTAGGAGTGTTTGTACAGAGAATTCTAGAAAGTGGTTGATCGTTTGTTGCATTTATTATTTTTGTTTGTTCGAGGGAGAGTGCAAGCAGAGGAGGGGCAGAGCGAGGGGGGGGGGGGACAGAGGATCTGAAGAGGGCCCCACACTGACGCAGTGAGCCCAATACGGGCCTCTACTCATGAATGGTGAGGTCATGACCTGAGCCAAAGTTGGATGCTCAACCAACTGAGCTACCCTGACGCCCCAGTTTTGTTGCATTTAAAATCCTTTTCTTTTTTTTTTTTAATTTTTCTAATGTTTATTTATTTTTGAGAGAAAGAGACAGAGTACAAGTGGGAGAGGGGCAGAGAGAGAGGAAGACACAGAATCCAAAGCAGGCTCCGGGCTCTGAGCTGTCAGCACAGAGTCTGACGTGGGGCTGGAACTCACAGACCTCGAGATCATGACCTGAGCTGAAGTCAGACGCTTAACTGACTGAGCCACCCAGGTGCCCCTGCATTTAAAATCCTAAATTTCTCCCACATCCTGGGCTTTGGCTTGCAGTAGCGTCGGTGTGTGTATGTGGCATCACACAGGGCAGAATGGCAGTGTGCGCTGTGGAGAGGCTGTAAGGGACAGAGCAGCTCCACCTCCAAAAAAAATATGTGTGCATCCATTTCATCTCCCGCCGCCACTGTCTCGCGCAGGCCCCGTCATCTTTTACCTGAATTGTCACAGTAGCCTCAAAATGATCTTCCTGCCTAAAACTTCTCAGCAGATTCCTACCGCACCGGAATATAAATTCAGGTTTCTTACTGTTTTCCAGTCTGGCCCCGCCTCTCCTATTTGATGTCCCCCTATTCACTATTACTGATCCTCACGAACCCGGAAATGCCAACCACATTCTTACCTTTAGGGCTGTCTTCCTGCTCTTCCTCAGCTGTTTACCTTGTCCCTTATTAATTCCTGATTGAGGTCCCAACTCAGCCTCCTTTGGGGAGGCCTTCTCTTACCACTCAATATAAAGCTGCAGGACCAGTAGTGGTAACAACAACAACAAGAACGGCTAACATTTAGTGAGCTTTTACTATATTCCAGCATTGTTTTCTCTATTTATTAGCTCATGGGGGCCTCATGACCTCCCTTTGAAATAGACGCTATTATCGTCTCCATCATAAGATGATGAAACTGAAGCACAGAGGATTCCGTCAATCATTCTGTCAATCACTTGGTTTATTTTCTTCATCACACTTACTATGATCTGTAATTATCTTGCTCTCCTCTAGAAAGCAAGTTCCTGAGAGAAGGAGCCTAATCTTCTTTTCTGCTGCTCCTAAAGCTTTTCGCTGGGACATAGTAGGCACTTATGCTGAAATATGTTGAACGAATGCATGAAAGAAAGAACAAATGAACAAATGAACAGTCTTCTTGGGTCATGATATTTGTGATGAGAAATAGAAAATTTCGAAGATGAAACTTCAACTCTGATTGTATGAAAAGGACTCAGAGCTCTTCACTTAAATATTTGTTGAACATTTTTCTTTCTGTTGCATTATATTGTGTGCATATAAGCATGTGACCATGAATCTGGGCAGAGGAAGAAAGACTATATGTGAATATACTCATTAACCCAGTAGTTACTGGTCAATAGACTATATGTGAATATACTCATTAACCCAGGTAGTTGCTGGCAATAGATGATAGTCACTACTTATCTTTTCAAACCTTGACCAAGATCTGACTTTGTAACTGAGTTCTACTGCGGGCTGTATAAGGCAGCCATTGCTGTGAAATGTCTGGCTCAAGTAGGGAAATGTTTATTTTATTTTTTAAATTTTAGCGTTCTTCTGAACACCTGATGTATTGACCTGTTCTTCTGGGGCCCAGCAAATACTAATCTCACAGGACTTTGGAGCTGAAAAAGAACTTCAGATTCTTAGCCTACCTTCCTCATTTTTACAAGAGGAGAGAAATGATCCTCAGGGATTAAATGGTTTTCACACGGTCACAAAAGTAATCAGTGGAAGAACCGCAGCTTGCCTCACAACCACTGAGTGGGTTTAATGATCAAACACTGTTAGGGGAAGACGAACGCTTGTTCACTTCAGGGCCGTGATTAGAATGCTGAGCCATCAGCATCTTTTATTTACTCGGTAATGAAAATTATTGCTGAAGGCAGAAATGGTCACCAGGAGGATGTGGCTTCTATATGCCTCTTTCGTAATACAGAGTAATATCATCTTGCAGTGCATTCAGTGGCTAAAAGTGGTGTGCGACTCTTTGCTTCTCTATATTGAAACTCTTGGTCCTTCGGAAGTCTAGAAACAGCATTTGGTTCTGTTATAACTAAGAATGCAGAATTGAGCCTGGTAAAATCCCTGGTTTGCTATGTGTTCTCAGTAACTTTATCATTTAAATACTAACTCTGTCATTAATTGAAATAGTTAAAAACAATCCAGAAAACAAAAATGGTTTTTCTGCTGGGGAAATAAGGAGGAGCATATTACACTAAATACGGAATTTTCACTGTACCTGGAATTCCGAATTACCGAATCATTGCCTATTCTATCTTGCACAAATAAGCAAAAGCATCCTCCTTATTCATTTCCATAAAGGCTAGCGCAGAATAGTTTGTTTTAGGAGACTGGTTTGCTTCTGACTGGTTTTAAGACGTTACGGACATTGGAGAGTGCAACGTTGAGAGAAGCTAATGTAGTTCAGAAGGCAGTATTGAGACTTGCCTCATTCCTGTCCCTTACAGTGCTGTGTGTGACTGTGCCTGCCAGGATTTGCCTTGTAGAACTTTCAGTTCAAGAAGAGTAATGATGCTATTAGCAGATGTCCGATGCCTGAGTGAACACTGAGGACACAGGGGTGAATGGGGTGGTTTTCCTGGAAAATTCAAGATGTGATGAAGGAGTGTGGATCTGGTGTCACTATCATTAATTTGTCTGTACTTGGGGCCATATTGAGATGCCCCCTCCCCAACCCTTGCCAAGAACTTGAAAATGCGGGAAATGAGCTTGCTTTTATTTCTCTGTAAGCTCAACTCGTGATAGGAGCAGACTCACCTGCAAGAGAGGCAGATCTGTTCCTAGGCCTAGGGTTTGCTGGTAAAAATCCCATTCGCAGATTAAACGTCGGTTTCAATTTGGAGAGGAGATGGTCAGGAAAGGGGTAAGTCAGGGAGTTAAACATTGGTAGCACCCTTCTCAGCTAGGGGGGGGGGTGGGCAGAGAACTAATCGTGTGCAAGAGATTTGAAATATCATGGCCCCCTTTGAAGACTTGGCCTCTACAGGTGCATCTACCCCTGTTGTGAGATTGGGTGTACCAGGCTGTGCTAGCCCAATGCGTTGGACTCTTGTCATCTACCAGTGGGTTAGTTCATCAGATGTTCAGGGATTAATAACATTACCCATATGTCCAGACCTAACCTGCCTATTTCTATAATGGAAGATAAGAGTTTGTTGAACATTCTAATTATAACAGTTACAAACTTTCCCATTCCAGTTTAGTAAGAATACCAGTCTTTCTCCCAGATGCCTTCAGGGATTTTTCCTGAGGCCCCGTGAAAGGTTAGGTACATTCACTGAGATAGTCCTGAGAGTTCTGAGGTTCCTGTGTCTGCTTCCTGCTGGCTTGCCGCCACCTGTGAGGAGTAAATAGGGATTCTGGGGCATACACTAGGTGGCACCTATGACATCTGGCCTTCGACATCCTGGGAGTGGGCCTCTGGTGCTGATGGAGGAGCTTGTGTGGCTGAACTCCCCGGAGCCCTGAAGAGACAGGGCAGGGTGGCCGGCAGCTCCCGTTGGCTGAGTGCCTGGCTCCCTGCTTTCCGTGCAGATCTCACTCCCTCCTTCAGAATCACACCCACACAGGGCATCCCACTGCCGGAGCCCCAAGGGTTCATGACCTAATCACTTTCCAAAGGCCTCCTAATAGCATCAACTTGGGATTACCTGTCTACATATGAAGGACGTCTTTGAGGGAGACACAAATGTCCAGTTTATAGCAATCCATAGATAAGATTTTGATTATATAAAACTAGGGGGGAAACTTGTATCTCAAACACGGTGTGGTGAAAGATCGTTATTAACCATGCGAGCAGAGGCAAAGCTGCTCATGTGCTTCAGACTGTAAAATGGATATGACAGCTCTTAATTTGGAGCCCTGTGGCCTCCAGAGTGACCATTCTCGCTCTGCGCCTCTCCACTGGGAAAGCTTTCGGTGGCTCGCTGCCAGCCGGGGGGGTGCGTTCTAGGCTTATTCACCAGCACGAGAGGCCTCCCGAGATCTGCCCGTGGGCTTTTTCAGCACATCTCCTGTTTTTCCCTTGCCCTTTGTCTATGCTTCAGCGCTGTTGCGGCCTCTGCTCTCCTCTGCACACACTACACGGGGCCCCATACTCAGGTTCCCCACCTTTGTAGAAAGCCGAAAAGATCTTCTGGTTTCATGTAGCAACATGCCCCACAGGCAAACTTTTCTTGTCCATTTTCAGCTCTTGGCTGCCAATAGTGTCTTTATCAATGGGTGGAGAAGCATTTACTTGCCTTCAAAAAAAAAAAGAAAAAACGAATAACCACTCCTTTGTCACTTGGTGTTTATTCAGAAAACATTTATTAAGTACCTGCTGTTGGTTGGTACTGGTGTTTGGAAGATGAGTAACACACCTGTGGCTGCTGGGAGTTCCCATTCTGGGAAGGAGAGACAGACTCATAAGCAGGCAGTCACAAAACTTTCTGATAAGTGTTTTGCTAGGGACGAGGGAAGTGCAGAAGGCTATGGGAATACAGAGAAGGAACACTGACTTAGCATCTCTGAGTACTTCAGAAGAAACCCTGTCAGCAGGTTTTATGGGAGGAGTTGGCTATGTAAAAAGAGAAGAAAACTGTATTTAATTGAGTATAGTTGGTGGTTCTTTCTAGGAGAGGAGTAAGGACTGATTTAATCTAGTGTCAGTTAATTCTCACTAGAAGGTAAAGGAAACAGTTTAATGTTTTCTGTTCTTTTAGAACTTCTATGTATTTTTTTTAAATGTTTATTTACTTTTGAGACAGAGAGTGTGTGCAGGGGAGGGGCAGAGAGAGAGGGAGATAAAGAGTCTTAGGCAGGCTCCAGGCTCTGAGCTGTCAGTACAGGGCTCAGTCTCAGGCACCATGAGATCATGACCTGAGCCAAAGTCACATGCTCAACCAACTGAGCCATCCAGGTGCTCTGAGAATTTGTATGTATTTTTAAAGTGCTGTCAACTTTGCGACAAGACATTACGGCATTGAAACTGCTTGAATCTGTTGCATTGTTAGAATGATCCCGAGGAGTGCCTAGGTGACTCAGTCCATTAAGTGTCTGACTTTTGATTTCAGCTCAAGTCAGGATCTCATGGTTTGTGAGGTTGAGCCCTGAGTTGGACTTCCTGCTGACAGCGTGGAGTCTACTTAGGATTCTCTCTCTCCCTCTCTCTGTCTTTCCCCTTCTCGTTCCCTCTCTCTCTCTCTCTCTCTCTCTCTCTCAAAACAAATAAACAGGGGTGCCTGGGGAGCTCAGCCAGTTAAGTGGCCAACTTCAGCTCAGGTCATGATCTCACTGGTTCATGAGTTCGAGCCCTGCATCAGGCTCTGTTGACAGCTCAGAGCTTGGAGCCTGGTTCAGATTCTGTGTCTCCCTCTCTCTCTCTGCCCCTCCCCAGTTTGCACTCTGTTTCTCTTTCTCTCTCTCTCGAAAATAAACACTAAAAAACAAAAAAAAAAGTTTTTAAAAATTAAAGAAATAAACGTAAAAAGAAGGAATGATCCTGAGATGACCTTGAAATGGTCTTAAGAAATTTAAAGTCGTTGTGAACATGAATTGTAACTACTGGAAAGATTAAGATGATCACAGTGGGCTGTCATACCACAACGTGGTGGTTGCCTCTATAAACCTTAATGTTTATGTTTTTTCTGTCTTCATTCAAAAAGGGAAAAAAAATCCCAGAGAGGTATTAAATATGTACACTCGACTTTTTAAAATATGTTTTAAATTACCCCTGTCTTATTAGTCTTCTCTAAAACTGTGAGGTCAACTAGTTTAAAAATGTTTTGTTACTTTTGTTTGGATTCTTACATAACAGAAGGAAATAAGTTGAACATTTATAGGGGAACAATGAGTAAAAATTTGCAAAATTGCAAAAATTTTGAAATGGGTCACTTTTTACATGACTATTAAATGCTGACTTTTAGCTGAAATGTTAGATGTGAGGATTTTCCTTTTCTATTATGAAAGAAACAAGAACACTAATCAGGGAGAAACATATAGCTCTGAACAAATTTTAGAATCTCAAGTAGTTCGGAAGTATGGATAATAAAATGAAATATTTCTTATTGAATCAAAAGACCATCTCTCTTCAAGGTTATGAGAAGACAGATGATGTTTCAGAGAAGACTTCACTGGCTGACCAGGAGGAAGTACGGACTATATTCATCAACCAGCCCCAGCTGACAAAATTCTGCAATAACCAAGTCAGGTAGGAACTGCCCAAGATGGCTTGCGGGACCAGCCGTCACAGCAGCACCCGATAGGCCATCTCCCCTCTCTGGCCGAAACAAAAATGCTCACTGAGAGCTTTCAGTTAAAGCAGTTAATGTTTGAGAACTTACTGGAGGCAGTGTGACTGCTGTTTTCTTCATCCTCTAACCAGTAAGGGGATGTTAATAAGAATCTGGAAGCTGGAAAGAGATAAACAGAAAGCATAAACAGCCATACCCTACCAGCTCTACCAATTCTATACACGGTGTCTGCACAGCAAACGCTTATGGGTAAATGTTTTTGTCTTAAACCTGTTAAAAGAAGGAGTGGATATTGTTACTCAATTATTTGGCTAATAAACTTTATGATTTTATAAGAGGCCTTTGCAGTTCCTCACCAAGAACTCCTTTTGGTTAAATAGTCTTTAAATACTGGCTTTCGTTAGCTGTAAGACTGCGTGTGGTGTTGAGGAATGGAGAGCTGTTGCGTTTGCCTTCCAACAACAGTCTAAAAAGTATCCCCCTGGGAAGCACTGTTCACTGAGTGGCCTCTGGAATGGAGTGAGCACCCCCTTACCCTTCTTGCGAGCCTGGTGTTTCTCCAGTGGCCAAATTCCTGAATTAGAGAAATAACCATTAATATTTACGGGGACTCCTGTGTGGCTCAGTCGGTCAAGGGTCCAACTTCGGCTCAGGTCATGATCTCACGGTTCGTGGGTTTGAGCCCCACGTCGGGCTCTATGCTGACAGCTCAGAGCCTGGAGCCTTCTTCGGATTCTGTGTCTCCCTCTCTCTTTGCCCCTCCCCTGCTCGCACTCTGTCTCTCTCTCAAAAAAAAATAAAGATTAGAAAAATTTTTTTGAAAGAAAATTAATATTTACAACTTCAAATTCTAGAGGAACTTCTTCAGTTTGGGGAGTGTGGCATGGGTTCCTCTAATCTCCTTTCTATTTTTTAAATTTTTAAATGCTTTTTATTATGGAAAATATTAAATATGAAAGTTAATAACACAATGAATCCCCATATACCCATCACCCAGCTTCACAATTATCAATTCATGTAATCTCCTTTCTTTTTCATTAACAAGAAGAAGAGTGGATGTTTTCAAGACCTAAGTGGTGATATCTTAGATGGTAGGCATAGCTGGTATGTTCAGTGTGGAATCCTAGAGACACCTTGAAGAAAATTTGAACAGAACCCCAGAAAACTTCCCATTTTTCTGAAGTTATCCATTGAAGGCATCTCTATTTAAAGTTTCTGGCTTTAGGGTGCCTGGGTAGTCAGTCAGTTGAGTATCTGACTTCAGCTCAGGTCATGATCTCACTGTTCGTGGGTGTAAGCCCCTTGTCGGGCTCTGTGCTAGCATATCAGAGCCTGGAACCTGCTTTGGATTCTGTGTCTCCCTCTCTCTGCTCCTCCCCCACTCACACTCAGTCTCTGTCTCTCAAAAATATATAAATATTTTTAAAAAATTAAAGTTTCTGGTCTTGTTCAAATTCCTGATTTTTTGGTAAGATATCATTTTTTATTAGTGTATTATACACTCTCCTAACTAAAGTTCCTCTTCTTTGTAAGCTACTCCTAGTATGTTAAAAAGGATGATTGGCCAAAGAGAACAAAAGAGATTATGCAGAAAATTAAACTTTACTACTTAGATAGTCCTTTCACTTACTTTCACTTAGGTTAATGACCATTTGCAATATTCTCCCAATTTGAAACAGAGGCCAGATGTCCATCTCATTTTTTATACGATGAAAATAGAATTTTGTAAATGTAGGTGCTAATCATGGATTAATTTTTTTCATTTTGTTTTCTAGCACTGCGAAATACAACATAATCACATTCCTTCCAAGATTTCTCTACTCTCAATTCAGAAGAGCTGCTAACTCATTTTTTCTCTTTATTGCACTGCTTCAGGTAAAGTCATGTCATAAAACTTTAGTTCAAGGTCAAATATTCAGATATTCATAAATGTTTTTGTTAAGCCCATGACCCATCTTCTGAAGTGCATCTAAAACACAGAGAGGCAAGCTGGTTTGGGTGGAAATTTCCAGCTCCTGCCGCAAGCCATGTCAGAATTCCACTACTTTTTTAAGCCTTTCAATTCATTTTTATCAGCTTCTTTTAAACATTCTATAAATTCGATATGGCAGAGCAGAAGTTTGATGATAAAGGGGGATGGAAGTTTTTCTTCAAATAGTAATTAAATATTTATTTTAGTTACAGTAAGTCAATTCTGAACCTTAGAATATAAGAATTACCATTTTAAAACATATCTTTTTGTATTTGAGTAAGTAGTAATCAGTAAGTTTCATTTTATTAAAAAGCATACATTCATTGGAAAAATAATAAGAAAACACACCGAAGCATAAAAAGATTAAAACTATTATTTTTCCACCACTCAGAGACAACTACTCTTAAATTCTGGGTGTATTTTCTCCCGGTCTTCTTTCTCCACCCCTCCCTGAAACCCAAATATTGTTTATTGATTTAGCCTACAGAAAGAAGATCATAGAATACGTATGTTTTACATTCTGTATTGTTTAACCATATAACAATGTGTGGATATTTTCCCATGTGATTCAGTGTGTTTTTAAAAGATCAGTTTTAATGATTGCATGGTATTTATTTAACTCCCCTACGCACAAGGCTTGCCATGACGCCAGTGTGTCCTTCAGCCACTCACTAGATGTGAGCCAATTGCTTCGTCCAGTGTTAGTCCGCCATGATAGTAAAATCCCTGAAGTGTATTTTAAGAGGCACTAAGATGTGGTTGTTTTTAAATATGTTATAAACTTGCTAGTTCTCACTGAATTTCTTTTTCTTTTTTTTTTTCTTCTCCAAACAGCAAATACCTGATGTATCACCAACAGGTCGCTACACAACACTGGTTCCTCTCTTATTTATTTTAGCTGTGGCAGCGATCAAAGAGATAATAGAAGATATTGTAAGTATTTGATTTTTTTCATAAAAATATGTGATGGTTATTTTACATCCATATTTTTATATATGAGTTTTTCTTTAAGTATAATTCTTGACATAGGCTGTTTAAAATGCCCATTCGACTTAAAAATACATAGACTACGTTCTGGAGCTCATTCCTCTTACTTTCTACAGGATTACTGTTACAGAATGCTTATTAGAGTGTTCTCCATGTTTGCAGTTTAGTAATGAAAGAAATTAATTTTTTTTAATGTTTGTTTATTTTTGAGAGACAGAGTGTGAGTGGGGAGGGGCAGAGAGGGAGACACAGAATCTGAAGCAGGCTCCCTCTGAGCTGTCACCACAGAGCCCGACATGGGGCTCAAATCCATGAACTGCGAAATCATGACCTGAGCCAAAGTCGGACGCTTAACCGACTGAGCCACCCAGGCGCCCCAGGAAATTAATTTAAGTGTAATAATTGGCTTGGAGAGAAAACTATATTTAAACATTATTTTCAATTATGCACAATTTCCAATTTGAACTTTATTTCAAGTTAAACACAGAAACCTCCAAATTATCTAAGTGTAAAGGACTTTTAATGTATTTTTTATTTTTAATTTATATGCATGTTTTTCACTTTATTAAATACCTTTGATTCCTTTTCATCTTTAGTAGTTCTAAGTTTCCTTTTATTTCATTAAAAGAAAGTACCAACATATTTGCTATTTTTATTATTCTGTAGTAGCTGAGAAAAGAGGAAGTCTGTTTCCCTTTTATAAAATAAGTTCCCCAAAATAAATTCAGACTTTTCTTTTTTCCTCTATTTTGCTTTTATTTTAACTACCTTAGTTGAGGAAGCGAGTGTATTTTTTTCTATGCTCTTTAAATACTTGGCCAATCTGAAATTACCTCCTGTCAGGCCTTTGGTAAGTCACATGGTAAGGCGAGGAAAGGCCGAGACATTCTTTGGGAAGTTCCCATTTAAAGCTGCACAAACATTAATATTATTTCTGTAGAGAGTGAAATTGGGGACTCATAAGAACGCATGAACCATAGCTTCATTGGACCGATTTGAAATGAGTCAAATGTCTCTTTGGATCAACGGTCTCAAAAACCTCCAAGTGTCTAGGAGTGAAGACGGAGGTTGTCTGTGTGCATGTCTGTGAAGCATCACCATCCTCTTGATTGGAAATAACATGCTCGAAGGGGACCACAAGCTGAAAATGTCAGGGACTCTCTTTTTACCTATATTGTTCCACACAGACTTACCACCCTTTAAGTTGTACTTGGATTTGACAATCACAAAGCTTGGTCTTTAATTTGTCTCTTTCTTTGCTTTATGTACTCCCTTTTCTTTCTTTGACATAATTTTGATTAAGCATAGGTTATTTACTAGGCATTGTGCTGTTGTTTTGTAAATGTTTTTCCCGTTTCATTTCTTCAATACTTTTAAAAGTTGGATGTTAATCCCATTTTAAACGTAAGGAAGCTGGGGCTTAGGGAGGTCATGAAACTTGTCTGAGAAAACAGTTGGGATCAGAGTTCTGTCTCCTCCAGCTCTCTTCTTCTGTATTGTGGCAAGCCAGTAGTATTATCACATTTATTGAGCTTCTGGGATCCATGTACTTGTTCTATAACCTTTACATTTATTAAGTCTTCTACCAATTCTTTAAAGGATTATCGATATTGTCCCCACTTTACAGATGAGGGGGAGGAGGCACAGAGGAGCAAGGTCAATTGGCCAGGGTCATACAGTTAATAACTGGGGCTGTCAGAAATCAAAATAAGGCAGTTTGGCTCCAGAGCCCTGCGTCATTATCACTGTTCTAAGCTGCCTATCTTTTTTCTTTGCCCCCTAACAAAACTATAAGCTATCTAGCTCTGGGTTTTAGAACCCCTCTCTATGAAAATTTATGGTAAATAAAATATTATCCAAGAGGTGTTTTTATTTTTTTTAAACAGAACTCTTATTGGCACAATGTAATATTTGGGTCCTATTAGAAAGCAGTTTACCTGGCAATTCCCGGAGGATATAATAATAGTTGTGTGGAGAAATAGTATTATGTGGAGTACTTTTCCAATAAAATCACTGTTGAGAAATTGAGTAAAATAGGGGCACCTGAGTGGCTCAGTTGGTTAAGTGTCCAATTCTTGATTTCGGCTCAGGTCATGATCTCATGGTTTGTGAGTTCGAGCCCCGCATCAGGTTCTGCACTGTCAGCACGGGTCTCTCTCCCTCTTTCTCTGCCCCTGCTTTGCTTGTGGGCGCATGCATGTGTGCTCGCTCGTGCATGCTCGCTCACTCTCTCTCTCTCTCTCTCTCTGTAAATAAACTTAAAAAAAAAAGAAATTGAGCAAAATAGGTCCTTAAGAATGGTTTAACAAGACTTTTATATCAACTTATGAGGTGATAGAAAGTTTGAAAAAGTACTCCTTAGAAAACAAACAAAAAAATCAGTCATCAGTTTAGATGATTGCCCAGAGCATCTTTATCAGTAATTAAAATGAATACATATATTTGTCCATTCCTTCAAGGAAATATATGAAGCAGTACTTAGGCACCAGTAATTCACTAGGATATATATTAGGATATGCTAAACTCTTGTTGCAGTAGTAATCATGGCCCAAATATCAGTGGCTTAAAGCTAAGTTTATTTTTCACATACCAAAGACATTGCAGGGTTTTTTCTAGGAGGAAGGGAGGGCAGGAGGCACCATGTAGTTACTCAGGGATGCAGCTGAGTCAAGGGTCTACTGGAATACTATGGAATATTGGTGGTCACCAGAGCAGAGGAAGAGAGAATGAAGGTCCAGAAATCTTTGGCCCAGAAATAGTGCACATCAGATCAGCTTACAGTCTAATATTAGAACTAGTAACAAGACAAAAGAGAGGTTAATCTCAGTGTCCATGAAAATAGAGAAGAACTAGATGTTGGTGAAGACAAGTAATGTCTACCACTCTTTCATCAGTGAATAAAACACAGCTTACATTACGGTAAACCTTCCCATATATTATATTGAACGTTTACAATAAAACAGTAAGAATTCCTTCCAGGTGAGACACGTAAGACTTATGCACCCCAGTACATTTTAACTCCTGATGCTTTGCATAGCTCAGCTTAAAACAATTTCCTGTTTTTTAAGGGGAAGTAGCAAATGACATAAATACCTACTTGAAAATATTCTAAAGTTAGTGGGGAACTTTTCATTTAAAAAAAAAAACAAAAACGCTGCATCATGTCAAATGTCAACTCTTATGATAAGGGTCCAGGTTGGTTGGTAAATGATGATATCCACCACGAAAAACATGCCTTCTTTGCTATACGCTTGTTAACTTAAGCTCTGATAAACTTTATTCATTATAAAACAGATACTTTTTTAAAGTGTTCAGTGTTCAGAGACCAAATACTGGGAATGTGTTAGTGAGTAAAAGTAGCCATGGTAGGCTTTGCAGCCAGTAGAGGAGACGATCAAGTAACCCCTCCAGCTGTCAGCTGTCATAATTAAATGATGCACTGAAGTCTTTAGAACAGTCCCTAGTTATAGTAAGGTGATGAATAAATGCTAACCGTATTGTCATCATCCAAATATCCTATTGGCTAAAGTATAGAAAATGGATAGGAAGGAAAGAGAGGATTTGGGTAGACTAGTTAGAAGAATATTCTAGTAGTTGTTAAAAAAAATGAAGAGCTCTTAGGCCAAGTGGTATTATAGATAAAGCAATATAGAAAAATGAATTCCATATATATTTAGGAGTAGAACTGACAAGACTTATCACCATCCCGCATGCTACATACCCTACTTATTTTATTCCCATTTTCTCTAGGATGTAAGTTCCATAAAGAGTGAGAGTTTTGTCTTTTGTTCATTGCTGCATCCTCAGGGATGTTACCGTCAGTAACAGAGCCTGGCTCATAAGGTTTTGTAAACATTATTGAATGAAGAAGAAGTGGATTGGATGGAAGTGAGAGGGAGAAGAAGATGCCAAGGTTAACTCTCAAGTTTGTGGTGCATGCAAGTAGATGGTATGTGGCTCCATGCCTGAGACAAGGACCACATCTTGGGGGTTAAAGTCCTAGATTGCTTTTTGGACATGGTTCGAGATGCCTCTGAGACAGCCAGAGGGAGATGTTAGGGAGGCAACTGGATATAACTGTCTGGGCCTCCAGTGAGAGTCTCGGCTGGTAAATATTTATGTGTCAATTATAATTGAAACTGCTGGTATGGATGAGCTGAGCCAGGGAGAGAGTGTAGAATGAGAAGCGAAGAGGGCCAGGGAGTAAGCCTTGAACAGTTCCGTCACTGAATAACAAGAGAGGAGATGAAGAAGGGGCCAAGCTACATGTGGAACACCTGGGCGACGATGTGATAAGCAGGGGAAGGCTCCCAGGAGGGAGAGGTCAACATTACACACTTAAGTATCCTAAAGTTCATGGCACTATTTACACAGTAGGTTATTGGTGCACTGTCAGCTAAGTATTGATAATATTAAATAGTTCACAAGCCCTCAGTGACATGAAATGAATTCTCATTATAGGACAGTGGAGGTTTTTGAACTCATAGAGTAACTGCATTGATGTTCTTTGAACTATTCATTTTAGAAGGAACAATGATCTGTTTGGAACCAGAGATGGGGTCGTTTTATAGTACTAAGGTTAGAACCTGCCTGTCTGGATGGATCCTTATGTGTATTCAACACAACTGTTTCTTGACAAGCAACCTAATTTTTTCTGCGGAGGGAAGGCTGAGGAAAGAGATGCTCCCGTACAAGAATCCTCTGTAGATGGAAAATAATGTTCAGGATCTCCTTAGGTTTCACTAAGATTAAATTTCCTGTTTAAGTGGAATGTTTCATTAATTAGCTTTTATTTGTCTCCTTCAGTTGGAAGTCTAACCATTGTCTGTCATAGATATGCATTGTTTGGAAATATTTGCACCAACTTCAAATATCTCAATTCGCTTTGGATCATTATTTTGGATGAAAATTTATTTTGGGTTGCCTTCTAACTTTCTGAAGATCATTGTTAATAAAAAAGAATTTTAGAGTTTTATCAGTTGTAAAATATTCTCTACTGATGCTACAAATTTAAATTTTTTAAATGTTTGTTTATTTTTGAGGTGAGGGGGCAGAAAGCGGGAGGCACAGAATCTGATGCAGGCTCAGACTCTGAGCTGTGAGCATAGAGCCCAACGTGGGGCTCAAACTTACAAACCACAAGATCATGACCTGAGCCGAAGTCAGACGCTCAACTGACTGGGCCACCCAGGCACCCCTGATGCTACAAATTTAAACCAACTTTAAAAATTCATTTAAGAACATATTCTGGTAAATCATAAGCTTACTTTTGGAAGCAGTAATTTGCCTAATGAAAGTATACATTATCCCAGTTTTATTAACGAGTGTTTTGTTCTGAGAAAGAATCCTAGTGTGTTCCTACATATGGATATGGCAAGAATTATTTTCCACAAGCCTTCCACAGAGGCGTTTTGAATGCTCTATTTGCATTTTGTACAGTTCAGTGGCTGATTGTTTGGACGAACTGAGTTCACACTGCCCGCTATTATGTCACTTCTCCTGAGTGTTGCTGTGTTTTGGAGGAGTGCTAATCCGCAACTCTGGCCTTTTCTCCTGGAGAGTATTGTCATGTGTACTGTGATTCTAAAAACTGTATTTCTTCTCAGATGGAAAAATTAGGAACTCGATTGTTTTCCGTTCATTCCAACCCATCTTACAGTCAGGTATATGCAGCTAAATCTAACCGTGAGCTTTATACGATAGAATCTTTGAGCTCAGAGTTAGTTAAACTCAACACTTTCCTGCAGTGTCAATCGAGGCTGATATGTTACACTTGATGCTGTAAGTTTAGACAGAAGCTATGGAAAACCTCTAGTTGAACCATAGGCTATGATAGCTTCCCCTGGTCACTCAAATGCTCACCTTTCCTCTGACCTTTCGTTTCTTTACTCTCTGCTCTAAAACCTTGGCTTATGTGACTCTTCAAACTCATCCACTTAGACTTAAGCTAACTCACCTGTTTACCATTTAATTTTTTTGGTCCTTTTAAGAGGAAGGAGAATAGGATCCTGTGATTCAGTGGTTTATAATGGGGAGAAGGAGCCATTGAGAAGCAGTGGATAGAAGAGGCTTTATGCAAATGGTCATCCTTGGCAGACATCAGCATGCCATTAAATTGTGGAAGATGTACTTGGCCTAATTAGATAATGAATTTCATACGAAGCTGAAAATATTTCAGTACCATTATTAAATGGTAGTTATTCTCTTGGGCAGTCATCTTTTTTAAGTGAATTATTTAAGTAAAAAGCTAAATCAGCCTTTTCTAGTACATTAACATTTTAATCTTACCTGTGTAATAAAGTAGGGTGCTTCTGAGGACCGCACCCCGTGCTCCCAGAAGAGGGATACTGCATGAAGATGCTATGGATTGTGTTTTCGATTTTGAAATTCCCACATACCCTCTAATTCTTCTTATTGCCACATTCCAGCATGCTTATAAAATTGATATAAAAGGATAAAAGCCTTGAGAAACATAAATTGAAAGAAATATTTCTTGTTGGTGCTTTGTTTTGTCAATCTCATTCACTTTTTCACAGTTTTTGTTTTCTGCTTTTAAACTTTAGAAACGACATAAAGCTGATAATGCAGTGAACAAGAAACAGACACAAGGTAGGAATTTTACATTTTCTCTTATCTGTCAAATACTCTCCTGGAATATATACTGATCACTTCAATTAAATGTAATTGAATTGAAAATACCATGTATTGCTTATCCAGGGGAGACTCTTTTTTTTCTTTGTAGCATTTATTAGCATAATACTTATATTTACATTAGATTTACAGTAGTGATACTTCTGAAAGATAACATTTTTAATATGTTTAAGTGCCTCATGGCAATGCATTCCCAAGTACCGCCCATGAACTCAGTTGCTGTTAAATGCTACAAAATGTCTATATTTTGGTGGTGATCAATAGATGTTATTCTAGGTAGGATTTATAGAAAATAATCAGATGTGATGTAACTTGTTAAAAGGCGTGTTGGAAGCACTCCGTGTTACACTGTACACACAGATGATATATGCTCCAGAAATAAAACAAAAACCAGGCCATTTCAACCTGGCTTTTTTGGTGTGGGTCTCATTTTGACACAACAAAAATCAAAATGAACTTTCACACCAGTAAGTAGACCATAATACTCTTAGATTCTTAAAAAAAAATACCCAGGAACATGTGAAATAGACATCTTCCCCATCCCTGAGCTTGCCCCATCTGAGAATCTCATTTCTCTGAAGTTTCCTAACGTGAGGACGATCAGTCATGTGTGCCAAAATTAGCTGGTAATTAAAAACAGTGTTTTTATACCGCTGTGATTTTTATGGGACCCTGCCAAATACCCTGCTTTTCTTCCAAAAGGATCATCTGCCTATACCTTCCACTAAAGGGATTATCTGCTGATTTTTGATACATTTGAGAAAGGTACATTAATTAAAGTATCCCCTAATAAGTTAACAAAATATTTACCGAGTTTATATTATTTATTATGGGACATATGAAAAAGCATAAGATGGGAACTATACAAAAGCCCAAGGGTAAAATATGAACTTGTATGGAAAACAAAGGTTTGGATTACATGGTCTCAAACTCTCTGTAGATTTTCGTGGCAAACAATGGTTCCTATGTCAAATGCTCTATGGATCCAATAGAAGAAAAGGAAGTTGTGGGGTAATTTGAAATGCATCTTGAGTTTTGGGGAACACTTTGGATGAGCAGAGGCATCCCAATGGGGAAGACATTACATGTGTGTTGGGAAAGAGGGAAGAGAGGTTATCCTGAACAGAAGTGAAAAAGGCTGCTGGATTGCTTTGTTGAACCATTACCAGAGTGCTGGATGAAGAAAGGAGATTCATAGGAAAGCAAATACATGATTTAAAAATAAGGTCAGGGTCGAATTTTCCGTGGCCTGAACGCCAGGCCAAGGAGATTCCCACTTTTCTTGAGTATACTGAGTAGCTGTTGAAGGTTGACAAGCCCAAAAGAGACAGGCTGACCATCCAGATTAAAGTTGAAGAACAGAGTAGAATAGAATAGGAGTCTCTGAGAAGCCTGGGAACAAGTACTCCAGCAATTTAGGTGTGAAGAGACAGCCATTAGGAACTGAAAGGGGGAAAAAATCCACATGTGGCAGGTACTGGTATTTTGGACAGTCTGCAAAAATACATTTGCACTTGTTGCCTGCCATGTTGCTTAGAATATTCAGTAACCGCTTTTGAACCAAAAATATGTAACTTTTTTTTTCCCAATACATAGTGTATTTCAGGGACTAGCAGTTATTTATTTTCAAGCCTTGGCCCAAGAAATCAGCATTGTAGGATTGAAGAGCAGCCTTCATAGTTAAGATGATTTTGGGTCATCCAAAATGGGTTCTCCAATTTTCCAGGTACTACCTACTGCCAAAAATACCCCCTTTTGTCTCCTATTTAGAGGAAATACTCTTTCTTGATTATCATTCTTGGTTCATCAATTTATCCTGGATTAACAAGATTAGCTCTATGGCTAAAAATGAAGAATATCTAAGTGGGAGGGAAAGCTTCTGTAGTATATAAAACTCATGTCAAAAATAAAATATTAGGGTTTAATACCTATAAAAACCATTTTTAAGTTAGCAGAAAACTTGAAAATTTATTTCCAAGAAATTATGGCTTTTAGTTTGATACTTGAATTTATTTTCTGAAGGAATAGACTTTTCTTTTTTTCCTCTTTGCCTAACTGAATGTTGGTTGTCTTTTTGTATTGTAGTTAATAGGAGATAACAGAAATGTTTGAGTAGGATACCGTTTGCTGTCAGATAATTCAAATTGCTTGATATAAAAGCCATCTGTTCTCATTAGACCGGAATGAAATTCAATTTGTTTTTCTGAATTGAGGCAAGAATGGGTGTAGGAGTGGGGGGGGATATTTTTGATAGATAATTAATTTATGACAGACATTTAAAGTATTTAACTTAAATTTTTATTTTATAAATGTTTATCGAGACCACATAGTATTTAAGAGGACATCTGTCAGATTCAAATATTAATCCTTATTCTTACAGAAATAAATATTTTGTCTCTTCATTTTACATTGAAACACTTGAGAGTGACTGTTATCTCTGTCATTCCCTAAAGACTTCAGAAATATAAATTCATACTTTCACTTACAACGTTTTCAACCATTTAACTGTAGACTGTCTGATGCCTCATTTTCGTGAACTAACGAATCCAAGCAGGGATTAAATTATGGATTTAAGACCTAACTCACGACTTCATAAACTTTACATTTTGAGCCTATCATCAGTACTTACGGGAACAAGCCATTTCTTGTCCTAGAGATCTAGACATTGCTTAGGTAAGTGGTTCAGTGGCTGGCCAGCGTGAGATTGCATATTGGTCTCTGAGGTCCTGGTTGCTGAGGGAGAGCCGTGTAGATTGGTGGTCAAAAGTCCAGGGGGGGGTGAGTGGATCTTTGAGTTTTGTGGTTCGCTCCTCCCAATAAATTGTGATTGCTCCCTGTGTTTTTGTTATGGGATGGTTTGTGTGTCCTAGGTAGGTGCACTCTTTTACTCATCTTTCTGTTCCCCATACCTCTTACCCCAGGGGCCTATATGGGTGAATGAATCACTCTCATATATATACTTGAGGACAAACAAAAACGCAAGAGACTAGAAATGAAAAGAGACTTCTTAAAAATTCATTATCTGGGCTGTAAGTCAGAAGAAAAGTGGTGTTTTCAAAACACCGTATCCCAGACTGTTTTGCAGGCACTGATAAAATGCTAATGTCACAGAAGCTCTTGCTGCCTCTTCCTTCTCTGTTGCAGCTGTTAAATCATCAGTTTACTCTGCTTCGCCTCCTATGAACACAGTACCAGGCCCACTTATCACCTCCGTTACCCAGAGCTCCAGAGCACTGCCAAACTCACAATGCCCTGGTTTTCTTTGCGTCTCAACTTACCTTCAATTTTTTCTGATTTCTTCCTCAATATTTGAATTCACAGTATTTGATATGCCTTGCTCCATGTATCTAGACACACACACACACACACACACACACACGCACTGGGAGCAGTCTCTCATAGTTTTCCCTAATCTGGGTGGTTTTGTCAAATTTAGCTTTGTAGGAATTTGTAAAGTATAAGTTTGTTATTATCATTATAATACATAAATTGAAGACAGTCCCTATATGAATTTATTATAGTGGTTGAGCTGGTTTTTTTTTTTAAATTGTAAACATATATTTGAAGTGCTATTATGGCTAGCATGCCAGCATTTCAAGTGGGATGGTAGTTTCAGACAAAATCACAATACGGAGGCTTGGGGTTCAGATGCAGACTGAGAGAGATATTTAGGATATTAAAATTAAAAATGCCCTCTAATGAAATAGGTTTGCTTTTTCAAAGTCCCAGGTTTGGCTATCTTTCCTGAAGGATGGTGTGTATACATTCCACAAGTGAGACTGGATGGAGCTACCCATGACACCTGGCAGCCCATCAGTCACCTCATCTGATGCCATAGTTCAACAAGGGCCACCAGTAATTCCTAGTTAGATTGTCTCATATGTTGCTTTATTATGTAGCAGACATTAGATTAACTTTTGTTTAAGGTTTATTTATTTTGAGAGAAAGAGACAGAGTGTGTAAGCTGGGGAGGGGCAGAGAAAGAAGGAGAGAGAGAGAATCCCAAGCAGGCTGCAAGCTGTCAGCACAGAGCCTGACATGGGGCTTAAACCCACAAGCCGTGAGATCATGACCAGATCTCAGATGTCATTTGTCAAATGTCATTTTCTGGCTGACATCGAGCCAGAAGCTTAAAAGCGACTGAGCCACCCAAGCACCCCTAGAATAGATTTTTAAGAGTTGTTTTCAGTTTTAATTTAGAAAAGGACAACAACAAATAGGCACGTAGCTAAAAATACTAGATTTTTAGCTAGATCTCAGCTTTACCTGTGTCTTCCTCCCCTTCCTACATCAGCCTTTTCCGAAGCGGAACTGAGTGGATGCTGGCTGATAGCCACTGAAGGGCTTCTTCACCGCAGGACGCATAGCCCACTGGAAACCATTTCACCTTTAAGCCCTCTGTGAAAAAGGTGTTGAGTTGGCCTGGGTGGAATATGTTTCAGGATGTGAAACCTGAAATGACCTACTATCAGGCTGAATCCATCTGGCTAAGTTCATCCCATGCTAAGGGACTTAAGATAGTACCTCTGTCCTGCTTACTGGAGAATCTGAGGTGCTGCCTTTTTGTCTCCCTGGAGGTCTCCCCACATCGGGTCTGTCCAGTAGGCCTGAACATATACTCTGCCACACGTGCATTGTCTTACCTATAAGTAGTTCCTAGCACTCGTGCTTCCATGACCTGAAACATTGGGCTTAAATGTTGAGTACATGTATGGCCTCAATAATGTTTTCAGACACTTAGATTATTATTATTATTAGTTAATATTTCCAGACTATCACAGAGATCTTAGGGTTGTATAAATTGAACTGGTTCAGTATTTTCAGCAACAGCTCGGGATAGAGACTAGGCATTTATTTAAGGGGAATACAGCCCCAGATTGTTTTCCATTTGTGCCATAGTGTTGCACACTGAGGAGCAAAACCCACTGAGGAAATTTGGGGCCATTGTTAAAGTAAAAGAAGTTAAACAGGTGTGACTCAAAGTTAGAACATTAGGGGCGCCTGGGTGGCTCAGTCGGTTAAGCGTCCGACTTCGGCTCAGGTCATGATCTCACGGCTTGTGAGTTCGAGCCCTACGTCTGGCTCTGTGCTGACAGCTCAGAGCCTGGAGCCTGCTTCGGATTCTGTGTCTCCCTCTCTCTCTCTGCTCCTTCCCCACTCATGCTCTTCTGTCTGTCTCTCAAAAATAAATAAACGTTAAAAAAATTTTATTAAAAAAAAAAAACAAAGTTAGAACATTAGTTATTTCACTTCATAAAGTCCTCAAGCATCTGCCTCATATAAGACCCAGTGCAGAAAACACAGAAAGAAACCAGTCTGCGTTCTTGTTCTACAGGAAATGATCTGGCCGAGACATAAGATGCCCACTAATACTATGATACAAGATAGAAAAACTAGAAGGGGCCAAATGAGAGAGGTGGGAATCCCGAAATGTCATTTTCAAGGCTCGGGAAAGACGAGTGGGCTTTCAGTAAGCAGAGCTATTGGGACGGTAGCCGTGGGTGATTCAGGAGGAGGTTGGAAGGCCTGAGATGTATTCGGGACATAGTCTATTTTAGCTAGAGCATAAGATACTCGTCGCAGAGCAGTGGAGGCAGGGATAGGAAGGCAAGTTAGGGTCCTTTTTTGGAGGCTTTTGAAAACCAGGGTGGAGAAGTTGGAAAGAATTACTGAAAAGAATGGCTAGGTTCCCAGTTGTGCTTTTGAAAGAAGATTTTGAGGTGGTGCAGGGAGCAGACAGATTGACTTTTTTTTTAAGTTTAATTTATTTTGAGAGAGAAAGAAACAGACAGTGCATATGGGGGAGGGGCAGAGAGAGAGGGAGAGACAAAGAATCTCAAGCAGGCTCCGTGCCGTCAGTGCAGAGCCCAGCGTGGAACCCAATCCCACAAACCTCGAGACCATGACCTGATCCGAGATCAAAAGTCAGATGCTTAACTGAGCCACCCAGGTGCCCCAAGAGATTGACTTTTGATGAATCAGGGAGGAGGGCTGGGGCGGTGATGACGGGAAGGCAAAGGAAAATGCACAGCAAACAGATCCACCTGGACTTGGCAGAGGAGAAGGAACCTCATCAAGCAACAAATGCTGCCAAATTAGACTGTGACACCCACTACGTCCAGCATTTAAGAAGTCACGATTCTTCCCTGGTGCTCCAGCTCTAAGCTGTAGAGCCAGAGCTCGGCTGTGAGAAGCGGAGCCCGGCTGCAAGAATGGTGGAACGGATTGATTGCTGAGGCTGTCGAGGGAGACCTTTCTTTCAAGGAATTGTTCAGTTCAGTGAAGGAAAAAGCGAATAATTGATGACTCTGTGAGCAGGATTGAGGAAAAACATGCTGAGAAGGGGATTGCTGACCCTGTGCTCTCTGATCACGTCATCTCACCTATATTTTTGTTTTTGTAAGTCACTGGTCGAAAACAGCTTTCTGGGAGATGCCCCTAGAGTTTCTGTAGGCCTCCCCACGGGGCCCCAGAATTTATTCTTAAGAAGAACACCGATGCTGCCTGTGAGACCCGTTGTTACAAGTTCCGTAGGTGGGTGAAAGAAGTAGGATCAACTAATGGAAAAGCCATATATGGAACATGGACACGAGCAGAATTCAGCAAGTTCCCTCTGTCTTCCGTGTTAGTGGACTCCCAAGCAGACTGTTGCTTGACTTGACTTTTTTTTTTTTAATTTAGTTATTTATTCTGAGAGAGAGAGAGAGAATGAGCACATGCAGGAGAGGGAGAGAGAGGGTGAGAGAGAGAATGCCAAGCAGGCTCCTCACTGACGGCGCATGCATCTATCACGCAGGAGAGTTTTGTGCAATGTCAGCTTATGCCGCAAAGAGATTTCTGCCTTAAACTGGTCTTTGGCATGCAAGGGTCTACAGAGTGAATGAAACGATGCTTTAATATGGGGATGATGACTTTCTTTCTTTGCCAAGCTCAAAGCCACGGTCTCAGCACTGCCCTGTCCTCCTCAAGGCACTGAAGCTCCTCTCTAATGCTTACAACCAGGTAGAAACAGGAGTTTGCCACCTTTTCTGTGGTCTCTCCGTGCTCTGTGACAGCACTGGTGCCCATCATCTTTTGGATGACGCGCCTCCTGTTACCCACTTCAAGGAGTGGCACAATTGCCCAGAAATGGCACCCCAGGGACTTGCAGTAACAGCCCCAGTGGCAAGCTCTTTCATGTGCAGTGGTGACAGCTTCTCTCTGAGAAGCCGGCGTTAGACTCTAAGTGAGCACCTGTACCTGTGCGGCGTTTGATGGAGTCCTGAGAGACTGCCAGTTTCTCCGAGGCCTTTGATTAGAGAACTCCCAAGGGACTCGAACAGACTGTTTTCATTTCAGAAAAGAAATCCATTACAACAAAGCTGTGAAGGAGCATCCTGCTAAGTAAAAACAGGTTACATTTGAGGTATTTGTTGAAAGTCTGAGCTCTCTTCTGCGTACTGTCAGACTAATTAGCCCGGGTGAAAACTGTAGCAGGTGTGTTTGGCTGGAACTGCAGAGAGAGGAGCTTTGCATTTAGAGGAATGAGTGAGGGGCGCCTGGGTGGTTCATTTGGTTGAGCATCTGACTTCGGCTCAGGTCGTGTTCTCATGGTTTGTGGGTTCAGGTCTCACAACGGGCTCACTGCGTCAGCACAGAACCCGCTTCAGATCCTCTGACTCCCCCTCTTGCTGCCCCTCCCCCGCTCATGCTCTCTCCCTCTCTCAAATATAAACAAACATTAAAACTTTTTTTTTTTTAATTAAGGAATGAGCTATTAAAGCACCATAGAACAGGCCAATCTCCTAATTCTGACACGGCTCGCTCACAGTCCCCTTCAGCAGACGTCACTAATCATCTCCACAGCTCACCTTCTTGAACTCTGATATTCTAGAGGTATAGACTAGGTGAACTTTTCGTCCCGGGAAAGCTAAACACTCAGAAAAGTACCCAGCATAATTTCTCACTTCCTGTAAATGTGGTCGGAGCTGGGTCAGAGGAGGTCAGTGATTAAAAATAACTGTGTTGCTATTTAAGTCACCAGCATAATACATGTGATATTGCTTATTTTAATTGTTCTATGCTTGGATGTTTAGGAACCAGTTCTGAAGTAAAGACAACAGTGAATTATGTGTTTGACTTTTATCCGTAGCCAGTATTCAAGCCTCGATTTGTATAGGAACGTTGTATATGCCGTGAGCTGATTTTTAATTCCACCAGAATTCTATATCCTAAGATGGGCCTACCCTCAAGTTTGAAGAAAGCTATGCACTTCCAGTCTTTTTTTTTTCCTGGGTTCTGGTTTTATATTTCAAGAACAAAAGAAAGGGGGAAGGAGAGGGTAGAAACCTATTCTCAGTTCTCACAAGATGATGATGTTGCCAGTCCCCGGACGACTGGCTGAGCAGCGAGGGTCTGTAGCACATTCAAGGAAATGTTGCTGCACTCGGTTAGAACTCTAACTCCGTGTAGAGGCATAAAAGTAATTTACTCTTTGATTAATCCAGGCCCCTATAGCCTTCGGAATAAATAAAAAATACCCATTTAGATTGCCAGAAACCAAATGATTTATAACAATTTGTGCTTATCTCGGTTTAGTCAGTGGAACTTCATACATTGCTGGTGAGAGTATGGATTGCAGATGATTCTTGGGGAAGTAATGTGGTTTATATCTGATAAAAGTACAAACACAAATGCCCCGGAGCCAGCAATCTTGCTCTTAGGATCCTGTCCTATAGAATACAGTAATATAAATTATTTCAGTGTTGTCTGCGGTGGTAGAAAAAATAGGCAGCATTTCCATCAAGAGGAAGATAGTTGACTACATTAGGACATAGCCGTTGCGTAAACTGGTTGCTTCACAGCTGGACTGGAGTAGCCCTATGCTTCTCTCTCAGACACCTGGCCAAGAGCAGGACAAGATGCACTAGCTGGTGATTTATAGAGTGCTGTATAGGGTTTGAAACTCCCCTGGAGGCACCCAAAACCAGCTTTAATTTAAGGATGTGTATAAATGGATGGCTTACTTGGTTTATCCTGTTCTGTAGTCTGCCTTGGCTAATTGACTAGGGGCTGTAAAAGGCCTCTTGGAAACTTTCCTCCAGGCTTTCTTAAAATTAAGATTTATCGTACATTTCACGGAGGTTCAAAATCTATGTCCTAGATGAGTGCGAAGAGACCCTGGAGAACTGTCTGGAAGTTTCCCAGACCCCCGATGCTTCCCTGTGCTTTCATTTTTCTGCTGCACCAACCATATCCTCTACCTTGATAAAAAAAAGTTTTCGTGGATATATTCTATGGAGTCTTATGAGACTGTTCAGTTTCATGTGCAGTGGTGACAGCACATGTAATGGATGTATCCATATAGTGGGTTGTTTTTCAAAACTGACTCATCTCGGTGCTTTGTCCTGAAAGCATCTGTGACATACTAAGTGGAAAACCAAGCTGCAGAGAAGTAAATTTTAGAGAAAAGAAAACAAAACTCCATCTGTTCATGTTTTTTTTAAGTTTATTTATTTATTTTGAGAGAGACTGAGCAGGGGAGAGGCAGAGAGAATGGGAAAGAGAGAATATCCCAAGTAGGCTCCATACTATCAGTGCAGAGTCCAACACGGGACTCGAACTCATGAACCATAAGATTATGACCTGAGCTGAATTCAAGAGTCAGACATTTAACTGACTGAGCCACCAGACATCCCCGTACATTCATGTTTGTCTAGAGAAAGGTGTGTGACGATGCATCAGTCAGTATTCCTTACCTTGAGAAAGTGGCATGGGACGAGAGAATGCCAGCTCACCTGTTGTGTAGCTCTATGTGGCTTGTTACAAACATGCATTGATTTCATATTTGATAGAAAACATTGCCCACTGAATATTTATTTAAAAAGCTTCTTAGACACGTACTTTCTTGCAGCCAGCCACACCCTCCAGCATATCTCTTCAATGATGAATTTTGAGGAAACGTTTGGAAGGAGGCAGAGCTCTAGGAGGTAGTAGGAGGACAGGTGAATTGAGAGAGAAGGAAGTGCAGAAAGGTCGGTTAGGGGAAGAAGGTCGATCAGTTTGAATTGTGCAGAAAGAAGCCACAGGAGCCAGGAGGCGGGGAAGGAGCAGAGAGGGAAAAGGGAGACAGGAAGCAGGCTGGAGGATTGTTTTGCATGGCTCTGCGAAAGTACCACAGGTTTCCACCTTCATTAGTGGCGCAAAGACTCCCTGGCTGGTCTGCTGAGTTTGGGAAGCCTGCTACGACACTTCTGTCCTATTCAGTGGGACCCAGTAGAGTGGCTCAGGGCTATTTTTAGATGTGAACTAACAAACATCTGTGAAGTGGCAGCATTTCATGGAGGGCTCGTTTAGATTACAGATCTGGAAGGGGTGGCCCGGAGCCGACATCGGAGGACGCTGGTGTTAGTGCATCCGATGGTTACATAAACATTTCCAGCTGCTCGCACCGGAATCCTTTTAGGAACTTACAAAACTGAGAAGTCTATTTTAAGCAAATGTTTAAAGGGTTCATTGGCTTCGTTTTATGTAGCTGTTTTTTATTGAGTTATAATTCATGTACCATAAATTCATTATTTCCAAGTGTACATTTGTTTTTTGTGTATTCACAGTTGTACATCACCACCGATTCCATAATATTTTCATCACTTCAAAAAGAAACTCCACACATATAGGCATTAAATCCCCACTCCTCTCTTCCACGGACCTCCGACATTCACTAATCTATGTTCTTTATCTATGGATGTATCTATTCTTGACATTTTATACCAATGAGATCATACAATATATGGCCTTTTATGTCTGTCTTTCATTTATCTTACTTCAGGATTCATTCATGATGTACTATGTATCAGCATTTCATTCCTTTTTATGACCGAATTATATTTCATCGTATGGATGCGCCCCGTTTTATTCACCCATTCATTAATTTACGGGCATTTGGGTTGTTTCTCTTTTTTGGCTATTATAGATAAATAATGCTACAATAAACATTTGTGTACCAGTCTTTATGGGAACATATGTTTTCAGTTGTCTTAGATATATACTTAGATGTGGAATTTCTGAGTCATGTGGTGGCTATGTGCTTAACTTTTTGAGGAGTTACCAACGTGTTTTTCTATGTTTTGTAAACATTGCGTGTATGTCATTTTTAACATGGGACCCACTGGGAGGCAGGGTTGTATCTTTAGTAAGTCTCTGTAACTATTACTGTGGCTTCATATGGTCCGAAACACATCAGTGGATCCAGCTTTCCATCCAGCAAGCATTCACTGAGCACCTTTGTGTCACTCTTTTGTAACAGAGGGTATTCAGCAGTGAACACAATAGAAAATGTCCCCATTGTCACAGCTCTTACAGTGTGGGGCAGGAGATGGCCCTTACATAAATCGTCTCTCAACTAAATATGTAGTAAAACTGCCTTAATGCTCTGAAGCAGAAGTGCAGGAAGCTTATTTAGACTTGAGGGGAGTGGTAAAGGAGTGGGCGTCATGAAATGTCCCCTGAAAATTTGTGAGATCTGGAACTTATGTAGGAGTTATCCAGGTGACGATGGAGGGGAAGAGTATTCCAGTCATGGAAACGTGCAAGGGATGTGAGGCAGAAAGAGCATGCTGCTTTCACCACAGGGTATGAGGAGGGGCTGAGAGAGCTGCGGAAGGTAGTGGTGAAGAGTAGGCTGGAGCTATTAATCAAAGGCCTTCTGGATGTTTGGATTTGTTTTATGAACCAAGAGGAGCCAGTTGAAGAGTTTTGAGCAAGGGGTGACCTAATCTTGCATATGTATATATGTGTGTAAGGATACATGGACTGATGATACATAATAATCCATAGTTGTACAAGTATATATAATCATTATATATCATTGTTATAGCTGTGCCGTAGATGCTAAATTTGAAAGAGATCAAGAGTGAATGTCGGAAACTAAGGGTGACGCTAGTGCACGCCGCTAACTGGGTGGGACACAATGGTTGCTTCAAGTACGGGTGCTGGTGTTGGTGATGGTGGAGATCTAATTTGGCAGAATTTGAGATGTTTAGGACATAGAATCAACAGGAAATTTTTAGTAGTAAAACTTATTCCTGATTTTCAATGGTTTTTTTTTGTTTTTTTTTTTTTTTTTTTACAGAAGAGCAGAAGAGATTTTAAGAAATAAAAAGAGGAACAGTGAGGCATATGAGAACAATAAAACCACCTCAAATTGCAATATAACACTGTTGGGAGCCATTTTGGGCTCACAGGTTGAAACCCCTCCCTATGTGGAAAAGGTGATTGAAGCAAAGCTTCCGCCGGCCAAAATGGCACCTAGTCTTACCTCCTTCTAAATAATTTTTCAGGCTTGGATTTCTTGAGCTGCTCTTGTTGGCCCCAAGAAATGTAATGCTCTTTTGTTTTATGGCATTTAGATAAAAGGGAAGGACCTGGAACACTATGCTTTGATGGATTACATCTGAATGAGAGTAGCCTGGCCAGAAGTAACCTTAAAGTTGCATCTTGGGGATGAGTTGCACAAATTGATAGCAGTTATGAGCTAGCTGGATATTGGTGTGATTTGGGTAAATGTTAGACTCCTATTATGTAAATTCACCCATTCACAAGCAAAGGACAAGCATTGGGAATTCTGTCCTTGCCAGGATGGGTTGCACCTCCCCCATTGTAGTTGGAAGAATAGGCAGAATGACTCCTGGCCTGTTTATAGATAATTAACATAGGCAGGCCTAGGTAACTTCCTGTTGTCTCCCCACCGTGCCTTAAATTTATATGCTAATTAACTTGAAAACAACTTGCAAGATTGAGGAAATCACCGCTTTGCTGATAAAAACACATTATTGTTCAAACTATGCTTACTGATGGGATGTCACTCATTGCTGTAATGTCACTCACTACTTTTAAATAAAGACACTGAAACCAGCAGGGCGGAGAGAGAGAAATGCTAGAATAGCCAGGGCTGCCTGCTTGGTCATCAGACTACATCTCTCTCGTGGCTCTCTCATTTCCTTTTGCCTGACCGTCCATCCTTCGGGGATCCCTAGCTTTGCCGGAACTGGACCCCGGCATAACACTACTGATGAGAAGAATTTAAGTTTCTTAAAAGTATTGCTATAATAACAGTGAGAAAACCCTATCCAAATTAATAAATGAATTTAACAAAATTATAAGATAACAAGGTCATTGTATGAAAGTTTAATTCTATTCTATATACTACCAGTGACCAGTGGGAAATGAAGTAAAAATACCATTTACAATATAAGAAAAAGTTATCAAATATCAATAAATAAATCTAATGAAAGACCCATCTACTGTAAACTACGAAACCAAATCTGAGAAAAATTAATGAAGATGTAAATAAATACAGAGATAGAGCTTGTCCATGAATTAAAAGACTCAAGCCCCAAATCAAAAATCTCTGTAGCCATTGTTTTAAGAAGTAATGATTCGATTCTAAAATTGATGTGGAAATGCAAAGGACTTAGAATAGCCAAAACTATATTTAAAAAGAACAAAATAGATTTAACTAATTTCAAAGCTTACCATAAAGTTACAATAATTAAAATGGTATATATTGTTGTGAAGATATGCAAATTGATCAATAAAATAAATTCAGAATCTAGAAATCTATCTACTACAGCACCATGTTAATTGGGAAAAGTAAACTCTTTTTTAATTTTCACTTTAAGGAGAAGTGTATTTATTTTTTCTTTCCCCCAAATTTTTATTTGAATTGCAGTTAGTTAACATACAGTATAATATTAGTTTCGGATGTAGAATTTAATGACTCATCACTTACAGACTGACAGAACCTCAGATACACACATGCTGTATGAGTCAATGTATTCGAAATGTAAGCCTAACCTATAGTGACTATATTTGCTTCTAGAGATGGAGGGATGGATTGTAAAAGACCATGAGGGATCTTTCTGAAGTTTTGTTCTAGTGATGAGTGGTAGATTCACAGGTGTTAACAGTTTTCAGAACTCATTGAATATTTAAGATCTATACATTTTGTTATACCTCAGCTAATAAAAGAAAACCTTGGAGGCATGAGCCAGATGGTTCCCCTAACTGAGGGGACAGGCTGGGTATGAGGACACAGGAAACCATGAATGAGGTGATAGAATGGTGAGCCCCATGGAGAAAGGTGGCCACCGCTCTGTTCCAGGCAGAGGCGGGAACCAACTGACCTTCTAAGCTTCCCAGATATGCTGAAGTCTTCATTTTCATGCCAAATTTCAATTGTAGAAACATTGGACACTGATTTTTTTTTAACTAAGTATTGCAATTGAGGGAGTATAGGAGACAGGATCAGAAGAAACTAAATGGCAGTGAAGGGCTCTGGCTACTGTAAAACAGTATTTTTCTCATTTAAAGTACTGCAAATTTTAGCCCCAGTATGCGGTGTCAGTTAATCTTGGTTATGGTTGATTTGAGCAGCACTTGGCTAGCTGTCTTTGTCGGGAACTGTACTTACTATATTGTAGCTACTGGATCAAGCCAGTGAAGGGCAGAGTGCTCTCATTTATTCTTTATTCTTTGTAACAACTCATTTTGAGAAAGACACTGCTAAGCAGTGACAGACAACATCTGTACCCGCGGCTTTTTACTCTTTCTCATGCCCTGACCCTCTTGTGTTCAGGGAACAACATCAAAGAGCGGGTTTACTCCCGGGATCAGTTTGATAAACTCTGCGGGCATTAGAGTTTCGTATTAGAACATAGGGATCACTTTTGGATGGCTGCGGTTCAGATCCTTGACCCATCACTGTACGCTACTGTAAAAATTAGAACTTTAACTTAGTCATACAGTTATAGAAATTGTACTGGAAATATCTTAGTGTTATGTCTCCAGCTTGGAATTTTTTTTTTTTTAATTTAATGAAGTTGATTCACCAAGATGCACTGTAGGATAGCCATTGCACTTATTTCTTTAACAAGCATTTGAGTGTCTTACTAGGAGTGCTAGGAGGTACTATGAGAAAATAAATACGCAAATACTAGCTTTGCCCTCATGCAGTTTACTGTGGGGATAATTTGTTGACTGATCTTGACCTATTCCTTAAGTACTAAGTGCTGTACTTTCTATCTTGCATTACTGTCTGTATGGTTTTTTGTCTTTTAGTGTCTATTGGTATATTCAGTATTATGCCACAGACACATAGTAGGGGAGGAAAAAAGATGTACTGAGCAACTTTACTGCTGTGAAGCGGTAATAAGGCACTAATAAAGTGTCCCTCTTTCATAATGTAATAGTAGCCTCTTTCATTTCTCCTCAGTAAACCAAATACGGAAACTTAAGCAAGTCTGCACTATTATAAAACTTAAGGCGCAAATTCTTTATCTGTTTATGTGTTAAATTTTTACTAACCAATGTGAAATCTGTTTCTTCTGTGCTTGTAAATCCTTTTTTTTTTTTTTTTGGAAACATTTCTACCATATGGCTTCTGAAATGCTTTTTTAGCTTCTCACTCCCTTTTCCCAATATTTCTGTGGCTTTCTCCTGTAGCCGTGACCTGTAATTCTCTATGCTCAAGAAAGCCTTGTAGCACCAATGAGATTATTGTGGGATCGAAAATGTGCATGGGTTGTTTTTTAATTCTTTGTGTAATTTTATACATCTTTGCTGTCATAATTAATTTTTAAATCTATAAAAATTGCTGCTGGTTAATTTTTTGAAGCTGTCCATTTAAAAGGATCATTTCCTCAGAGGCAAGCTTTCGATGAGTACTAAAAGTGTTCCTTAAAATGTCACCTTTTTTTTTTTTTTTCCAGTTTTGAGAAATGGTGCTTGGGAAATTGTGCACTGGGAAAAGGTATGCATTGATTTTATTTTGTTCCAGAAGAAGTGTATCGATGTGTACTCTAATGTAATTTTTGTGTGTAATATAAACAAATGTCAAGAATTCTAATATGCAAGCTATTTAGTAATTAATGTTGTAAACACACATGGAGTCTTTAGTTAGTCACTTCCATTTAATTCTGAAATACTAGAAAGACTTGAAAAGTAATACTTGGAATTCTTTGTTTTTCATAGTATATCTTGAGTACTGTTTTTCATAGATTTCATTTAACCATGAACTGTTTTGTGTTGAAACTTTTTGATTTAATCATCTACTGTCCAAGTAAAAATAAGAATTACAGTTCCTTAAAAAAAACACAAAGAAACTTACTAACCTAAACATCATTTGCTAATGAACTGGAAATCAGTTCCGTAGTATCGAGAGGTTAAGATGCTCACAGGACGTGTAACATGGCAGTTAGTGAGTCATAATTTAACATGTGTTATCCAAGTGCTTTTCAGACCTCAGTTTCTAAAGGTAAGCAATTGTTACCAGTTCTCCTTAGTTCTAGAAGACCATTAACTCTAGTCATTCACAAGCAAATAATCTTTATAACCTGGTGAAAGACTTTTGGAGGCAAGGCCACTCTACCGGGGGATTTTGTTTTCTGAGATTGCCAGAGCCAGCTTAGGTGTGCCACACAGTCCGTTTACTTGCTCTCCAGTATCTCCCAGCAGCTGAAAGGCCATGCCCTCGATCCTGCCCTGTGATGTTCACAGTCATCTTGTATCCCTGCAGGGAATAAGATTCCCTCCCAGTTGATTGCGTTTTTTTTTTTTTTTTTATTTTAAGTCAGTGGCCAAAATACAGATTGACATCTCCCTTTCTGGGTATTTAAAAACTCACGACTCTCTCTAGTCTTTGACATAAAGGTAACAAAGAGGAAAATACCTTGATTGTGCTTTCCTTATTTCTGTCATAGTCACCGCTCAGAGAAGCAAGATAAAAAACTGAAAAAGCTCAAAAAATCGTTTCAGAAGAACTTTCCTTTATGCTTTTCTTTGGCACTTGTGGATTTAAACATTTTAGAAGATTGGTAGGCTATAATCAAGTATGATGAATTGTATTTTAAATGTATTTCGTTTACTAGGTTTGTCATGGTGATTAGCATAAACACACATCTTAATAAACACACATCTTCTCCAAAGTAAGCAGTCATAAAGTCAGGAGATAAGCATGCCCAACTTTCCTCTAAAATTAGCCTATTAGAATGTCTTCTTTTACTTATATCTTTTTTTTTTCATTATTTCAAGATTGAGTGAATTACTGTAACTCAGTTTTTCACAGACAAGAAATTACCAGCCCATGACTACCCATAATGCTAGCATTCTCTATTTTCTTGAAGATCAGTGCCACACCCTCCCTGGGCATCCCACTCCCAGAACAGAGGAATAAATTTAAAGTGTTATCAAAAGTCACCCGGCCAAAATGAGCCAACGTTACTTAATAATTTGTATTAGATACTTAATTAAGTAGAATTAATAAAAGTTGCTTTAATGGTGAATTCAAGATAAATACTCAAAAATTAACAACATTTCTTTTGTTGGAGATATCAAATTAGAAAAGAAAACAATGAAAGATCTCATTCCCGGTGGCATGTGAGATGCTTACAAATAAATTTAAAATATGTATATGACCTTTGTAAAGAAAAAATCAGAGCTTTTTAGGTGTTAAGGATTGACATAGATGGGCAAATATGTCAAATTCGTAGGAAAACTAAAAGTACCAATTGTTCCAAAGTATTGGTGTAATATAATCCCAGGGAAATTATTTTTCTCCTTAGAGTTGACTAAATTATTCATCTTAATTTCAAAAACAAACAGTCATGAAAATAGAAGAATATTTTGGAAAAATGAGCTGTGTGTAAGGATGAGTAAAATAGAGAACAGAAGTTATTAAAATAGTGTGGTTCTGTTGCCAAAATAGGCATTGATAAATAGAGTTAAATAGACTGGAAGAAAAGGGACTAGGATGCCCTGAAATAAAGACCATTTAATATTTAATAAAGGATGCAAAAATCATTGATGAAAGGATGATTTAATAAATGATGTTGGGAATCACCAATTTGCAGTTTCAAGAAATAACGCAGTTTGTATCTAAATCACATCCCATGCTGAAATAAATTCCAGCTGGCTTAAAGTTAAATGTTAAAACGTTGTTTTTGAAAAACATACAAAAAGAATAAAGACTTTAAGAAATATTTGGAGAAGAGCAAGATCTCAAGCTGTCTAGAATTTGATCCTATAAAATTTTTCAAAAATGCAAAAACCACCAAATATAAGTAGGCAAAATAGGGAAAAATAAATGCACCAAATAGGACAAAAGATTGAAATTGTTATATAAATAGGAAATAAAAGTTGGCAATAATCAAGAAGATCCTTAATAAGCAACCAGACTCAATAGAATATTCAAGCTAGTTATGAAAGTTGCAAATTTAAGCAATATTGATGTCTCATTTGCTATACTTTACTCATACTTCAGATTTTTTGTTTATGAAGTATTTCATTAACATACTATTGTGGATTAGTAATTTGTCTTCATATTGAGAACCATAAAAAGGGGATTCTGGGAAATTATCCCAAGAAAATAGTCATAAAGTAGAGGGAAAAAGCTGTACATGTATAAACATGTTTATTGTAACATTCTTTATAATGATGAAAAGTTAGCCTACACACAGTAGGGAAAGTGTTTTTTAAATCACAACATTCTACACTCTGACATGTTTTGTGGTAAGTAATAGCTGTCATTTCAAATACTGCGGCATCACAGAAAGATTTTATACCATTCATTCAGCAAATATTTATTGAGCGTATGTGCCAAGCAGGGAGCTCACAGCAGCAAGCAAGACATATGAGAGTTCCTGTGTCATAAAATAGAATCGTAGGTGAGAAGAACAGAGACATTTACACTATGATGTCAGCTATGTAAAAATGGTTTATTGAACACTGAGTAGACAGGCATGAAAGCAGGCTTGCTCGTTGGCTTAGCCAAAATGTGCGACAAGTCTTTTCTTTAGCTTATGTCACATTTTGTGCAATTAAAAATAAAATCAATAAACTGAAACCAAGAGTCTGATCCTCATGCCAGAGTAATATGATAAGCGTATTACCCTTAGCAGCGCTAATGGGCTTTCAGGGCGTGCTTTCTTTGTTTTTCTAAATGTGTGGCTACTGTGGCTACCTCTTAATTGTCCCCAGAGGACCTACAAATTTGCACAGCATACATCCAAGTCATTCACAGATGGGTGGACTTCAGCTCTCAAACATTAATAGTTCATCTCTGCAGTTGTGCCCTGAAGACTTTTCTCTGTTGTACAAAATTAAATTGTCTGACTTCCAAAGCAAGAATTGCAATTACAAAGGCCTATACAAGGCATCACATCTCCACTCTTGGACGTGTAAGACATATGAGAGTTCCTGTGTCATAAAATACTTGTCATAAAATCATTGGCCTGATCGCAAAGTCTAATTCTTCAAATTGAGGTGCAGCTGAAATTGTTCACAGATTTGGAGATAGTTGCAGGTGGAGAATTTAGGAGGGATCTTAGACTCAGCACATTCTCCTGGCTTTCTAGAGAAGTACGGAGTGGTGGGCTCTGTGCAGGTGTACAGGCCACTCCCTAAAGCTGCTTTAAGACACGAAGTTTCCACCATGAAATGCATTTGTTTGGAGTTTGAATTTATATCTCCACAAAAATTCCTTAGTAAAAATATAAATATGCCAGGGGCCTGCAGTCGGACAAAGTTTCTAAATCAGTCCATTACAATTTGATAAACTTATTATTTTACATCATTCCCAGTTGTGGGTACAAATGTCGATGACTTGAGAAGTCTCAAGGTAGTGGTCTAAAGCCGTAAATATTTCCTTAACTTCAGTATCTAGGGGACTGACTGCTTTGTCATGATGCTCCTCCACTGAGAACATGTGGTGGAGGAATTCGTGCCCACTTGACTTTCTCTTCTGTCCGTTAACCTTATGCACACACTAGGCTGGAAAGGGGGAATGCCACATTGGAGCACAAAACCAAAAACAGAGAGAGGCACTTGGATGTATTTGACAGGCTATCTAAAACGGGCATCATAAGGAGGGGGCAAGTAAGTTCCCTGCTCTCCTCATAGTTCTGCAAGAACTGCTTTAGCTCTCTGTGAGCCTTTGGTTTTTACAGGCCACCTGAGCAGCTAACTATACCGTACAAGGTGCTAATAGCTTCTTTCAGTCCTCAGTTTAATGACCACAAGGCTCGCTTTTGTCTTCGCAGTGAATAAAGATGTGGGAAAGCAGTGGGATCGGTTAGGGATTTTTTAAGTCTGACTGTTAACCTCTTACACTATAATGTGGACACATCTTCGATTTTTATGAAGCATATAGTCTAATCAGAGAACAGGTATTAACACGCAATAGGAGATTAAAGAACATTTAAATGGTAGCCTGGGTAGCATTCTCTCCAAATGTTGTAGCTCCAGTGACCTCATACCTCTTGACCTTGGGTGCTGTCAGAGGACTATCTCAAGACGTAAAGGGCCAGTTTATACCTATACTTGCTGAGGATTTTTTATTTCCCCTTTTTTCTAAGGGATAATGTATTTGATTCCACGGTCCCTGAAAATTTGTCCATTTCAAATCATCCAGATTTCAACTAAAATCTCTTGAGTCAGAGCTTCCCTACCTGGATAGCCAACATACATACCATACACGAGAAGACCCCCTCCAACCTTCCTTAACTCTTTCTCCCCCAGCATATAAAGTAACCACAGTGGTCTGTCTCTGCAGTAATTTCTTATTGTGATTCCCACTGAGGACACAATTCTCTCTGCCTCCCATCCAATAAAATGTTATTTTAGGGTTCAAAAAAAGTTGAGAGGGGAAAGAACAAAAAAGGCTTTAACAATAACAAAAAAGACTTTTCTTCTCTTGATTAGGTATTGAAGCTTATTTGTAGGTTTATTTGGCTCCTAACCAAGACAGCACTTTCATGATCTAATGAGAGAGTGGTTATCAGTGTAACTTGGTCAGGTCGTTACGTGGTTCGAGTTCTATTGTTTGCTCCAAGCTCTATGACACCCCCATCACTTAAATCACCTCCAGAAAGTTTCTGGGCTTATTATAGCTTTAATGTGTCTTTAGAATAGGTTCACAAAAATGCTACTGGGTAGAAAAACCAGGAAGAGATTAAGCTGTTTTTTTTTTAATTTAAAATACAACATAGATTTACTATATTTACTTTTGCAAAATCAAGCTTTGCAGCCAGTCAGATAAGGGTTTGAGTCTAAGCTCTTCTCACTGTGATCTTAGGCAAATATCAGAAACTGATAAGATTCTTTTTTTCCTCTCTAAATTGTCAGTTATAACCAAAATCTGTTTTATATAAGACCATCATGAGGAATAACAATCATGTATACCATAGTTGGTTTTTCCAGTTGCATTGAGATTTCCTTAAGCAGGGTAAAGATCACGATTGGTAAATCCCTCCTTTTTATTTTTATGTCATAGAGAATATGAGAAGTTGAGATGTCAGTGGATAAAATGAATTTATTGAGATAAGTCCTGTAAGTGGAAAAAAAAGATACAGTGTTTGTATTTTAAAGGACTGTCCCATCCTTGGCATCACTCCTAGATAATGTTATGCCATTTGTTGAAGATAAGTGGTTCTTATTTGCCAGTAACGATTTTTTACTGTCTTCTATGCTTAAATACAGTGGGTTGTATATTTGTAACTATCTTTCAATGCAGATAATTAACCAATTCCCAGTTTTCTTTCAGGTAAATGTTGGAGATATAGTTATAATAAAAGGCAAAGAGTATATACCTGCTGACACTGTACTTCTCTCATCAAGGTAGAGATTACCTACTGATGCTCAAACAGTGTAGAGGATGGTTTCTCTACCCTGCATTGACCTTGTGATTTCTCCAAGGAAATAAGGAATAAACGAAGAATTTCAAACCTCTCTAATGATTTCGAATCAAACATTAAAAAATCAATTGGACTTAACGAACTCTTTCTTGTCTGCCATATAGAATAAGTGATAGGTACTAAACTGTGTAATTCAAAAGTTATCATTACAATTAGAAGTCTACTCTCTCTCTGGCTCTGTCCAGAACCTTGTGTGTGGACCACTAACTCATGAGATTTCTTGTCATTTATTTTATATAATACATGGATTGGGTTCTCTTGATTTTGTCTTGCAATCCTTGTTCATGATAAATTTTTTTTATGACGCATTAGTATATCCCTCCAAACTTTCTTCATCTTTATGGTACATTAGTGCAAGAAACTGGATGAATGGTTTCCTTTTTGTCGTCATACCTTTTGAAATGCCATACTCTTCCAACAACAACAACAACAAAAATTAAAGTATTTTGCTCTTTTAAGTTCTTTCCATGACTGAATTTAGATAAATTTTGTTTTATTCATATTTAAAGTAGTCATGAATTAGTATTCAGAACTTATGGCACCATTACCCTTTAAAGAATGCGGTTTTCAAATGGTTTGGGGTTTAAAAACTGTAAAACTAGTCCTAATATAAATTAAGAAAAATGTTTTTTAATATCTTAGAGGTTGTTTATCATCATTTCCTTGGACAGTTTTATTTGTAAAATCCACATATAATATGGACAGTGTCCTTTTTTCAAAATCTATTTAATCAGGTCAATATTTAAAGTGATTGGATTTAACACAAGTTAGTGAAACTTAACCAAGCAAAAACTTCTCCAGATTTTATAGAAGTAAGTCTATGGGTGGTTGAAGTACTGTAGGTAGTGTTACTTTCGTATTTTATAACTGGGAGCTTTTTGTGTAACCTGTAGATTTTATTTTCAGAAAAATTAAAATTAATAGGTTTTTAAATCAACTTTTTTGTTAATAATTTTTTTGCTTATAGCTTTAATCAGGGTAGTTTTCTAAAATGAAATAGAGGTGCCGGTCCACGCATGACTGTATGAGAATGAGTTTAGCAGTTGAGCTTCCTGTCACCGCCTCACCTACCAGGTGGCATCAGGTACTAGCAAACACCCTGCTTAGGAGACAAGAAACCAGGATTTTTACCCTGGCTTGGTGATTTTGAATGAAAGACTTAATCTCTCACGCCTTGATTATACATCTTTTAATGTGAGGAAGATGGAGTAAATGATAAAACTCTGATATTCCCTGATTCTCCTTCTCATTTAAGTTCAATAAGTTTTCATTTAAGGTTTACGAATGTCTAGCCAACAGAACAGTGGGCACTTGGTGGTACTGAATAAAAGTCTGATAAATGTAGTGGATGACTGACCATTTAAATATCCTATGACAAAGTTCAAAGTGCTAATACAGCATTCCAGCAACTGAAGAAATTATTAGTGTTTTTCTGATTAAACCTATCAGACATAATTTATCATGAAGAATATCGTGTATGTGTACCACTAATTGTGGTATTTATTTTTTGTATGCTCAAAAGTATGAAGATAATTGACTCTATTACCCTGACTTTATACATAATTCTGAATTAAAAGCTTTAAAAATATTTTTCATCAGCCTCTATCCGCCCCAGAAACTCCCAGAAAGCTCTGTGCTCATATTTCTTAAAGTTTGGAGCATTTTCACAGTAGTTATTTTCTCAACATTAAAAACATTTACTGGTGGCTTATAGATACTGTAGTGTGACTATAGATATGGCAGATCAAAATAGTTTATGTATCTTTTTTTTTTTTAGATTTTTAAGTTATCTGTATACCCAACGTGGGGCTCAAACTCACAACCCCAAGATCAAGTCTCGTATTTCACCAACTAAGCCAGCCAGGTGCCCCAATAGTTTCCGTATCTTACTATAGCATCCACAAAGACTAACTTCCTCCAAAGATTATTACTTTTTAAAAGATTATGTGATTCATTGCATTTAGTGATTTAGTAAGGCTCAAAGTAAAAGTATAAAGCCTTTTCAATTAGGCATTTCTATCCCAGTGGCAAAATACCACCTTTCAGGGTTGGTTGTTCTTTTTTCTCTTAAAAAGTTTTGCATTACTCTTGTGAACATACATTAGCCTGAAGAAATAGGTAGAAGTTTCTGTCATCATTTAACAGAAATCGGAACTTTGACTTCAAGTCTTATTTTTTGCTGTTTAACTTTAGCTAATGACTCAGGGTGGGACTATTTAATCCCTGGTCTGATACCTTCATTATGCCACACTCTCCACTGTCAGAATAAGGACATGGTGAGTCTCACCTGCAGGTGAACATCATTTAACAGTAAATTAATTTCCAAATATTTTTGATTATTAATTACTAATAGTGCAGCTTTCTGAGGTAGTTTGAAATTAAAGCATGAACATTGTTGAAAGTTACCGTTTCATTGATTTTTCACTTTGACTTGAAACTGAGGTTTTAGTTTATAACAAATACATATATAAGTTTAGAAAGTAAACAATAGAGTAAAATAACTGAAGCTGTTAATTCAAGTCCACACAGGTTCCTGGCATGTCTATTTCATACCCTCTCTGAAAAACTTCTCCTGGGGTCAAAGGCTTACCCTTTTAAGACAATGCATCACTGAGACTTAACGAATTATTGAACAACTCAAAAGGCTGCAGTTATGCCTTCTAACCTCCTAAAATCCATGTCTTTATAGCTTTGCATTAAAGTTAATGTTATGTATGCAATTAACTTTGAAAATGTTTTGGAATCAGAATATTTATAACTTTTTCTTTCCTTTTTTTTTTCTTTTTTAGCATATCGGGAGTGGTGGTGGAGAGGACTAGGATAGTATACTTGGTTTTCAAAAGCCTAGAAAGTAGTTCCAACAATTCTTTCCTTCTTGGGTAGTAGTAGTCCTACGATAGATGGCGTGAGAGTGAGGAATTGCAGAAAGGAAAATCTAGAAGATAAAGTAGCTCTCTATATAAAATTGTTTTACTTTTTATAAGGCAGTCTTGTGAATAAACTTTAAAAAAGAAGCAAAAGTTTCCACATTTAAAATTGAAAATTTGGCTTCAAATCAAGTAATCCTTTAATATTTCACATTTTTCTTGTGTCTTTAGACCTGATCAAAATAAATTTTGAAAAAATTGGCATTAGACATTTTTATTAACATGGATTATTTTCTATAATAATTTCAAACTTTCTGTCTCTTTTGTCCATTTGTTTGGTTCTTCTCTTTTCTGTTTTTCATTTTTCTTTCCGTTTCGATTATTTTAAACTGGGACCTGTAGGTGGCAGTAGGGGAAATAGTGAAAGTGACCAATGGGGAACACCTCCCAGCAGATCTCATCAGCCTGTCCTCAAGGTTAGAACCACCGAGTCGTACAGGACGTGTGTATGCGGATCCTCACCCTACAACAGAGAACAATGACACCCAAAGATGGTCGAGCTCTATGTCTCCTCCTGTAAAACACAATTTTTTTTATACTTCTTGGAGACAGACATTTCACAGACGTTTTAAAGACCTTTTACAAATGCAGCGTTGAATGCTGTTTGTCCCTCAGGCGGGCAGATTCAGCTCCTATTGTTCTCAATAGGAGGCCGTGAGGCACGGCAGTAAAGGTAGATTTTAATTTCCTGTGTATCGCTAATCTATATTCCTATTTAACACCATGCCTAAATACTAAGGCTGAATTTAATACCTCTCCAGGATACTGTTTTGAACAGTGTTAAGCTTTCCATGAAATGAAGTCATTGAGAAATTTTGCCTTATTCTTATATTTGAAATTTTGGAGTTCTGTAGAATCCCTTCAGCAATTATGACTATAATTTGGGCTGGTATAGGGTTTACAGAGGACCCCCTGCACAAAGCCGGATGTTGTACATTTTGTACCGCATGCTTCGGGATCAGTTTTTATCCCACCTGTTTCTAGTGACCAAGTGCATGTTACCGCAGAGAAGTTCAGCCGTCCACCAGTGTCTGTATTGTGAGCTGCCTCTTGTTCCATCTTTCCACTTACTAATCAAAACGCCTGCTTTGCCTCTCTGACTGTAGCTTGCGTTTGGATGTCACCATAATTTGCTGAAATATTTACTCTCTAGCATGGTCCCTTATGTAAAACTTCTTGCTGCTTTTTCACACTATTAAGAACCGCTTCAGTAACAGCTGTTTTAAGGGATTAAGAACGTTCTGAATTCGAATGCATATTTTATTTGCCCCACTTCAAAAAGATGTCAGCCGTTTAACTTTTTTAACTTTCCAGCCATTTAAAGTGCTAGAAAAATTGCTTTGTGTAAAAAAAAGATAGAATGTTAGTCTCATTTTCATGTGAGAATGGCCTTGGATATATTCATCAGTAATATTTTAGTGCATTTTACTGGCAGAGTATGGAGTCTGCATTGTTCACCTAACATCTGTCACCATGCTTCTATGTTACCAGAAGATATGTTTTAAAATTTCATAAGCCATTTATGTTTCAAATATATACATAAGTTACAAATTAGCAGTTACCAGAGCCAAATTAAATGTCGAATGGATGATATGTTGAATAAGTAATAGAGTGAAAATATAAATATTGAAGAACTTCTCCAGTTGGGGAAAAGATGTAAACCTTTATGGGAGGAAAAAAAAGTCCATTGAGTGAATTGAAGAACTTGCAAAGTTACATTGAAATGAATCTGTAACATGTTTGATCATTGACCATATGTTTCAGCAATTTTCACAAATCTCCAGGTCACAATACTAAGCTACCTGCCCATTTCTGAAACTTGAAATAATCTGTTTTGCACATGTACAAATTGGAAGTTGATTAGAAGATTCCAGGTATTTGTAACAAACTTTTTCCATTCTAACTTTGAATACATATCCTTCTTAGAGATTACATTTCTACTTCTATGAAGTTAATAAGGTTTACTGTATAACCAAGTGCTAATGAGACTGATTTAACTTCAGAAAGCTTTCCTTATAGTTGAGGATCAGATGATACAATTAGATGGCAAACTCGCCTGTCTATACTTGCTGGGCACCTAACGGTCCAGGGTAGTACCTGTGATAATACAGGAGAATGCTCACCCCTTCCACCAGCCACCACGCACCAGACTTTCCCAAAACATTCTGGCAGGGACCCATGAAATGGACCTCCTAGGTTCAGATCAAGGAGCAATATGACCAAGTTGGCTGGTTTTAGTTTTAGCTTTTTCTGCCACAAGAATCTCTGAAATAAACTTAAGAAATAGAACAGGAGCAGAGAACAAAAAAACAAAAAACAAAAACAGAAAAGTATATATCTACTTCCATTGTAAAATCTTTCATACAGTTTTTAAAAGTAGCCTTAAAATTTAAATATTATGGTTCATATGATCCTATTCATCTTTTCTTAAAAGGTAGTAAGTGAAAGTTTATAGAAGCAGCAATCTGGAATTTTCTAATCACTTTCCTTCACCAATTTATACATGGGCCACAAGCATGAAATCTCACTTGATATTTTTGAGCAAAAGATAAATCCGGACACAAAACTGCTTTACATTTTCAGATACAGTCTGTGTCGGGTCTTTATGGATGAGCAATTTAAGTATCACGTGACAAATCTAATTATTTACATTAGCTTGAAGATCAGTACTGATTGGCATCAGGAAATTGCTTTGTGGTTGTTCTAGCTGAACAGCTGATCCCTGAGTTGTGGTGCATGGGTCCTGCCTCCCAGCATTTAGCAGTTAGAATGGAAATCATCATGAAACTAGACGACTAAAGTTTTGTTTAAAACCAACAGCTTCAGTAAGTCTAAGCGTTTAAATAAGTTATTACTACGCTTTCCTTCCCCCACTAAATCTTTCTGCTTTTCAATTTTAAACAACAGTGAGCCCCAGGCCATGTGCTACATTGAAACATCCAACTTGGATGGTGAAACAAACCTGAAAATTAGGCAGGTAAGATCTAATACAGGCTTATGTAATTTTTGCTGATCGAGTTCTTGGACCAAGAGTTTTATTTCTGTTGTTGTCTTGAACTGAAGTAACTCTATCTAATTGCAAATACTTTCTCATCGAGCCACTATGAAGAGGTATCCTCAAGTATGATGGAAAACTCAGGTTTACTAGCCTGATTAAATATGGTCCATCATACAGATATTATTTGTAATATTTTTAATACTTTATGTAATAGCTAACACCCCGAAGATAATAATGTTAGTAGTTCTAAGCACTTTGACATGTGTTCACTTATTTATTTTCCCTATTCACCTGGCCCAAATTATTATTTGGCTTTGCTGTATTGAAAAGGCGTGGTTTCCATTGCTGTTCTAAAAGTCTCACTGATCACAGGGAACAGTTAGGATTTCTATATTTGCTTCTCATGCCGTCCCTGATAAAAAGCAACGGTCTTTTTAAGGGACTTTTAAAAATGTACTCTCTTGGGCTCTAGGGCGATGATGGAAAGAACAAGTGGGAAGTTTGGGATGTGACGGAAGTAGGTCATCACAGCACCTGTGCTCAGAGTGCCCCAGGAAGCGGGGGCCTCTTCCCTTCCAGGTCGTAGCAGCTAGTTGGCCAGAGAGAGGAACTCTTTTTGAGTTTTCCTTCTCAGTGGACTAAAAGAACAGAAACATAACGATTCTCTCTGGACATATTCTATTTAATTTGCATCCCCTTTTTGAGATGCAGCAGGCAGACTGTATAGTGCTAAATATTAATTTTATTTTTGGAAACAAACAGTTCTTTGAAGACTTACTTAGAAATATCTTCACAGACAAGTTAATAGTCTCAAATATGTTTTAGGTCTTTCACAAAAGCTGCCCTATTCTTGTGTTCAAGTAGAGAGGAACGCGTCCCTTAATTATGATTTGACAAACAGTATTGTGTAAGGGAAGAGACTTGCTTATAAAATAGTGGGATCTCTTAGATCTTAAGTCCTAGATGAATTTAGAACCCCCCTTCCTCCTGCACACAACCCATTTAATATACACTTTTGCTTTTTAAAAAATTCTAAACAGGGCTTACCAGCAACATCGGATATAAAAGACATTGACAGTTTGATGAAAATTTCTGGCAGAATCGAGTGTGAAAGTCCAAACAGACATCTGTACGATTTTGTTGGAAACATAAGGCTTGATGGACATAGGTATGTAAAATTGGCCTTCATAAGAACACAGAATTCATAAGAACTGGGTGGCTCAGTCGGTTATGCTGAGGTCAGATCATGATCTCACAGTTCGTGGGTTCGAACCCCACATCAGGCTGTGTGCTGACAGCTCAGAGCCTGGAGCCTGCTTCAGATTCTGTGTCTCACTCTCTGTCTGCCCCTCCTCATGCTCTGTTTCTCTCTCTCTCTCAAAAATAAACATATATATATATATATAAAACAGAATTCGCTGTGTCTCAGTGTATTGCTGAGTGTTTTCCAATTCAGGGTGCATATTATTTTCTCATGCTCTAAGTTTGAACACTCGAAACCTCTTCATAAGTATTTCTATGTTACTTCTACCAAGAGTCTTTTTGCAGAAATGTTAGCTCTTAACTCCATGCATATGATACAGCCAAAGACTTCCTCAAGATTCCTGCCAACCCAACAGTTGGATGTTTTCAGGGATATGCCAGGCTTCTGGCACATTATTTAGTGGCATATTCTTTGGCCAGAATACTTATGTTATAGGCCTATCTGCAGTCTCTTGGCTTGGGTCCTTTCCTGTGATCTCTAGGTGTCTCAAGGAGTTTAGATTCTCCCCTCAAGGAGTTGACTGGATAATTTCTTATCTTTCTTGTCTTCTCTGTATAGTTTCGTGTGCTCTTTTCTAAGCTCTTTTCTATTGTTTACAGTTATCTTCACTGTTACCTCCTTCCCTTCATCCCTTCCCACTTCTCTTTCCTGCCTCTCTCTTCATAGATTCAACCAGTATTTCTCAAGCCTCCAGTGGGCTAGGCTAAGTACAGAGACATAAGAGGAGACTTCAATGAACAAAAGAGATCAATATGCCCACCCTTGTGAGCTTGCTTTCTTGCAGTGAGGAAAAGGCAGACAATAAAGTGATAAACAAGAAAATTCTCTACCCGGTTAGAAAGTGATACATGCTTTGGAAAAAATAGCCCAGGACAAGGCAGACTGGGAGTCCTTGAGAGCAAATCACTTTTGAGTTAGAGTGGCTATAGTAAGCCTCATTTAGCAGGCAACATGTGAGCTCTGTGAGTAGGAGGAGAGTAAGTTAGCCATTTATATATCTGGAGGGAGAGAATTCCAGACAGAAGGACTAGTCAATGCAAATTATTAGTTATATTTATTACATCATCTTAAAGTGGGAATGTGCCTGGAGTAGTTATGAAATTTCAGGGGAGCCAGCGTGGTTGGAGTAGAGTTACTAAGAAGGAGTAAAAAAAGAAGGGTAGAGGAATAATAAGGAGCCAGACCATGCAAGGCTTTGAAGGCCATTTTAGGGTGTTACTCCGAGTGAAATGGCGATCCCTTGGAGGGTGTTTGGAGGGCATATCAGCAGTTCAGTTTTGGGCTGAATAAGTTTGTGTCAGGGAGGCAGGTGAATATATAAGCCTAGAGCTTGGGGTGGAAGTCTGGATTATGAGATAAATTTGGGAATAGTTGGCATAGGTAATTAAAGCCATGGAAGTGGAAGAAATCCCTGAAGGTGGAAGGGCATGGATAGAAAGGTGAGGAGTCCCAAGGACCGTCCTAAGACTCTGCAACATTAAGGCTGGGAAAAGGGGGAGGGGCCAGCCAAAGAAACCAAAATCAGGTTGTAGGAAGGAAGCGGAGATGAGTGAGGAACATCTACCAAGGCAGAGGGAGTGACAGACGTGGATCAGGGGTCCTGCTGGTCAAGCCCGGTGAGGCTGAGAATTAACGGTTGGGGTTAGCAAGTTGAAATCCTTGAGCTTGGTTAGAGCAAGTGGAGCCTGATAAAGTGAGTCCGAGATAGTGGAAGAAGAAGAGTTGAAAATACCAAGTATAGACAACTTTTTCAAGGAGCTTTGTTGGAAAATGGAGCAGAACCTGACAAAAAGGGTATGTGGTCTTTCCCATCTGCCACTTCTTCCTCTTGTCCTCACCTCCCTTCTCCTCTGTCTCCTCTACTTTACTGCGTACCTTACCTACCAGGTATAGGTAGTGGCCAGCTAAATGCACTAGTTCATTCCACCAGCCTGAGAGACGATCAGTGCCTTCATTATTTTATAATTGCCTTATTACAGTATTTGAATTTTAAAGGACATGTGAAATATACCCTAAACTGTCATCTTCATTCAGATCCACCAAAAGCTTTCCTGTAATTCATGAAGTAATTATATATTGTTCTAAACTTTGCACAAAGTGACCTCACAGAGTGAACATATGGTTATAGACTAATAATAGAGTTGGCCACTTATGTAAGTAATGTTTCTATAGTCTGACATTCCTAACTGGCCAGCTTCCATCTCGTCAGTTCCCCATCGAATCAATGCCAAGCAAATCCATGCAGTGAAAGAGAAACTTTGTATAATAGTGCCAAGATTTAGGGTAAGATAGAATTTATATAGTAAGGTTCAATATATATGAAAGGTGGAAACAGATTTCCAACACCTTTGTATTTGTGGCACATTCGACTTTTACAGTGCTTACCCAGAGCTCTTGGAGCCCCTTTGTTTGGAACCTGGGTACTTTGATTCCGTTATTAAGGACGAGGGTCATTGTCTAATGCCAGAAGCTTTGGAATTCCAACTCTGATGAAATGTTAATAATAACTAACTTATGTTCAATCTTTGTAATTGAAAAGTAGTATTTTTTTGTTTTTGAAGAGTTTGTACCTAATTCCAATCAATCCATACCACAAATGCCAAGGTGACAGTTGCCATATTTAAACCTTATTGTATATGTGAGGAATAGAGTATAATCTAGCAGCTTCCCAAGAACTTCTTGGAAATGTGCTTTAGGCGTAAGGTTCCCTCCCAACTCTGACGTGCACGCCAAATCTTGAGACGTGCACGCCAAATCTTGAGACGTACACGCCAAATCTTGAGACGTACACAAGAAGGATTCCCTTCCAGATGGGTCTGAAAAGCATGCTGTTTTGCAGAAAGAATGAACATTATATATAGTGTAGTCTTTTTCTAAATTGGCATACACCATTTTCTAGGGCTTATTTACCTAGAGGCCTGCAGGTGCTGTTATGACCTGGACTGATTTCACCTGAGCCAGTGATAGTTGGGCAGTTCTTGAAAGAAGGTCTAAGGCCCAACCTGCTACTAGCTTTGGACACCTATCAGACCATAAGAACCCACCAAGAATGAAAGACAACCTCACTTTGCCTTACTGGCAAAGAAGTTCTGTAAAACGTTCTGTGCTCTCTGGAGACTTTTCTTGGACGAACTGTTTCCTCCTTTTTCCAGAAGGGTTTTTTGTTTTTGTTTTTGTTTTTTTGATGTATTTTTCTTTATATTTGACATTTCTTTCTTGCCTTTTTTTTTTTTTTACTAAAATAAAGATCTAGTGATAGGAATCTTTAAGCTATTACATATTGTGTAGTACATTTCTGTCTAGAATCCCACTATATCTGAAAGCTTGTACCTTTCTATATGAGGTTGTGTTGACCAACAACCTACCATAGTGAGTAGTTTTACAAAGAACCTGCACAAGACCCAACTTGGCCTTTATTCATGAAAAATGTGTCTTAAATTATATGGAATAGATATCTTCAACTTGCTGTCATTTCAGAGGAATGTTTAAGACATTAGATGCTTACCATTTATTGGAAACTTGTTCATAGTTCTTAGAGAATTGATATTTGAATACAATAAATTATCCTAGAGATTTTAAATACGGGACTCACCTCTGAAGGGCAGGGATAGCAATGCAAATGTATAATGAGATCTATGTATTCACAATATACCTTGTATGTTTTTTGAACTTTTATTATGCACAAAGCTATTTTTAATTAGGTGTGGGAGGGCAGCAGATCCCCTAACTTCACCACTTCCAAACATCTTAGAAACCTAAACAGACTTACTAAATCAGGAAGAGTCTTAAATAGGTTTGAAAATTAGCCCCTGAGTTCTAAAACATTGCCTACCATCTTGGATAATGAAGTTGTAGGAAATGGCTGGTTTGGTGCTAAGGAGAAGCAACTGGAATGCTTCCTTCCAGCTGTCCTTGTGTAAGAAAATTATTCTTATCAGTAGGAGAATTACTTCTTTTCTAAAAATAAAGTAAATGTGGGGAGGGTTATTTTAAAACAGAACCTTTGCTGGAACGCTGTGGTAACTAGAATCCTTAAGCATTTTAGAAAATGTTTCTAATGTCACACTGTAATCTGTCATAGCACTGTCCCCCTGGGAGCAGATCAGATTCTTCTTCGAGGCGCCCAGTTGAGAAATACACAGTGGGTTCATGGAATCGTTGTCTACACTGGACATGACACCAAGCTGATGCAGGTGGGATTTTTATCTATGAAAACTTTTTGGACCTATTCTCTTGAAAAACATGCTATTTGTAGCTCTCTGTGCAGTAGTGTCAAACATAGCAGACCATCTGTCACAGATTCCTGAGCCCCACTCTGTACATTCAGAGTCTCATTCTTTGGTGTGTGGGGCTGTGAAATGATTCACACACCCAAGAACACTGGAAGGTTTCATCAGACATCAACAGGGCATGAACTCATAATGATTTTGTGTGTTGGTCCATTGACATTTGCTAACTGTTGCAGTGATTGATACTAGATGTCTATGTAATGAGGAGTGCTCTACATTAAAGTATTTGTCTTATAATTTTATTTTAACATAGTGATCAAATTTTAGAACTTACTTTCATTTTTTCATAAGATGGAAAGGAATTTGTAAGTCAAATGTTGACCCTTTTTTGGTAACATTTTTAATATTAGCCCATTTTAATCAACTTTAAGTCTTAGCACTTGTAATGTTCACACATGCCTGTAGATGCTTCTTTATGTTATAATAGGAGTGTTCAGTGGCTAGAACGGTGGGGAGGGAACTATTTTAAGATACTAAGTGAAAATCTGCTTTAAGTTCTAATAATTTATAAAGTCATGGAGACGTTATCAACAGGCAAACAGGACTGCTATTAATGATTTCACCCCTAGCCATTCTATAAATTCCATAAGCCATTATTTTATATCTTTTATTACAGATTTAGTTTTCTCTTCTGTGGATGCGTTGTTTAGCACTTATCCAGCATGATGATTTTTATCATTAAATACAGCTGAGGAAACTTCTATAGCCAGAACCACTTAGATGGTTGCTGTGTTCAGAAAAACAATTGCTGACTGCCACCAGAAATGTGGAAAGCAGAGATCCTTTAAATGTGGTCTTCATACTTTGGAACTTCCAGGTCTCTGGTTGTAGACGCATAGGCCACCTTCTCTGCCTCTCTTCCTGAGCCGAGATGCTAGATGGTTCTAGTCTACCCTACTTGTTTAAGTAGTCAAGTAATGCATTGTTCATCTTGCCTGCCACAATGCAAAAGTTGTGTCTATAAAGGAATATTATTTCCTTCTCTTCTTATTACTGTTTTACATCCTAGATAAAGGTATGGATGGGGGGAAAAAAGGTGGTTAACATTTGACAGTTTATTACGTCTGTACTTTTTTCTGTGTAACTTTCATGTATCTAGTCATGTCTAGATTTTGAGGTATGACTTTGTCGTCTTCATTAAAATACCAAATATACATTGCTAAATCAATTTGTACATATTTTTTATTGTTCATATTGTTTCTTTTTACAGAATTCAACAAGTCCACCACTTAAACTCTCAAACGTGGAACGGATTACAAATGTACAAATCTTGATTTTATTTTGTATCTTAATTGCCATGTCTCTTATCTGTTCTGTGGGCTCAGCCATTTGGAATCGGAGGCATTCTGGAAAGCACTGGTACCTCAATCTAAACTGTAAGCGTTAAAGCCTATTGTACTTAGTTTTTCTTTTATTAAAACATGTATTTGTTTCACGACTGACTTGGGATTTCCTATTATTCCTAAAATGGAAACCTTGTTGCCAAGATAACTGGGCATTTAATTTTTATTTTTCAATGCAGTTTCCAGCAAAAGGAAGTAAAATGTTAGAGTCTCTAAAATTTGAGAATTCTTAAAAATATAATGAGCACTCTGTGGTAGCATAAAATGTTATTTCATATTTTAATTAATGTTAATAATTCTTTAAAAATATTTTAACACAGGTGGTTAGATAGCTATCTGGGTGAAGAAAGCTGATTGATTATACTGAAAGCACAAAAAGTAGAGCACATCTTACAAAATGTTTAAATTGAATGTGCTTTCATTTGAACCCACGAATTCAAGTCAATTCCCTGTTAGTGGTCATCCTGTCTCAGGGAACGTCCTTTTAAATAGGTTCTTTTCGGACCATCTATCCTTTTACTATTATGGGATTAATGTACCATCTCTGAATATTTCTGGAAAATAAGTTTGCATGGTCTTTTGATGAATACTTAACCAATAAATACTTAATTTCCAAACGCGTGAAAACAAATTCTAGTAAAACCTCATAGCAAAACTGACTTTTTTTCAGCTTTTATTATATTGATTTAGTTTTGCAGCTATTCCAACCTCTTTTTTTTTTTTTTTTAACAGTCATCGATTTACTATTTCAACATTAGAACTGCTATGAGTACCATCAGTTTGCTCTTTGTGTGTCTGGGATAGCTGTTCTATTCTCTTTATTGAAGCAGAAGGATGTAGTGTACTTAGGGTACAGCCCTACATTGTTTTTGCTACTTGTGTTAGTTTTGCTGCTGCTGTTTTGTTTGATTTCTTTTCAGGCATGCTTTAAATTTGAAGTCCTTTTTAAGAATTTATATAAAAGTGATTCTACCCAGTTGTGATTTTCCATTTAGAAACCCACAATCCTATCCCTGCTATCTCTAAATGTCCTGTTTGGAACAAGATCTGAAATACTTAGTAGTGCTTTCATTCTTTAGTACCATTATGAAGTTCTTAATAGGACTAACAATGTATTGAACACAAACAGTGCTGATCAATCTTGAATGTATTTGAAAATAAGGATACGTTATCAGCACAGTGATTCCCCCCCTAACTATCTACATATGTTGTGTAATATGGAAAATTTTTGTTATGCTAAAGTTCTGTCAATGCAAATGAAAAACTGTGAATGACTTTCTTCCCACCTCCTTCAACAGATGGTGGTGCTAATAATTTCGGACTGAATTTCTTGACCTTCATCATCCTTTTCAACAATCTCATTCCTATCAGCTTGTTGGTTACATTAGAGGTGGTGAAATTTACCCAGGCATACTTCATAAATTGGGTAAATATGAATTATTATTGTTTTTCATCATTCTAAGTATACATTTTGCCTTTTTTCCCCATAGGGTCTTTTGGTCTCTCAGAAACAAAATCTTAATTTTACCTTACTTCTTATTGACTACAAGATGACATTTCAAACTATTTATGACCCTAAAATAATTATAACAAATTCCTTTGACATGTAAAAATCAGTACCAAAATCTCTCATCTCAGAATCACACCAGTGTACAGACGAGACATTCTGGGGAGCTAGATCTCCAGTTCAGGAAAACCTGTCTTGGGTTTCATAGTGATCTTGGGGGAAAGGATTATGGTTGTAGTTCTCTATTTACTGTCTGTGTGAACTTTGCCAAGCCACTTGACTTCTTTGAGACTTATTTTCCTGGACCCTTACACAGGAATGATAAAACATAGTTTACCAACATCTCACGGTGGTAATACAGAATATAGGAATCTCATGACGTAGCAAACAGCCTCCTAAGACTGACTACTATAGAAACCATGCCACATTCACTGCTTGTAACAAGCAGGCTGTCTATCATGTTTTATTCATCTATGTGGTTTATTTTTCCACACTGTAAATGAATTCAGCTGTGCTTGAGTTTTTCTTAATTTTTTTCTTCTGAAAAAAAATTGTTTTAATCTTGGAAAAAAATGTACTGGACATCTGTTTCCTAAACATTTTGTTTATAAAATGTGTTGTTCTTAGTTTTATTTTACCACAGTTAAAATTAATGAATTTATGTAAATTGAATATATCTTCGGACTTAATCTGCCAGAAAGGTCCGTTTTTCTTTTATTTTGAGAAATTCTGGTATTGTCTTTTGCTGTTATTTTTTAAAATTATTTAAAAGTCTTCCAAATGAACAATATTAGGATTTTTTAAAATATAACTGATAAGGGGCTCCTGGGTGGCTCAGTCGGTTGAGCGTCCGACTTCAGCTCAGGTCATGATCTCACAGTCTGTGGGTTCGAGCCCCGCGTCGGGCTCTATGCTGACAGCTCAGAGCCTGGAGCCTGCTTTGGATTCTGTGTCTCCCTCTCTCTCTCTGCCCTTCCCCTGCTCACATGCTGTCTCTCAAAAATAAATAAAACATTAAAATATAACTGATGATACTTTTGCCACTGCTCATTACCTTCCCATGATAAGTGACCCACCTCAGCTGTCAATTGCCTAATTCATTCAAAAGACCAGTATAATTGAGAAATCTAAAATGAGCTCCAGGTGGGGCTTATTTCATGCAAGGAGATACTTTGTGGAAAAATTACATAATAAAATTCGTGTAACTACAACTAAAACCTATTGAGATTTCCCACTTACAATAAGAAATCATAAAGTGACTCATGAAAATCAAATAACTAGTTCAGGCACTTTATTATTTTTTACTTGGATTTTCAAAACTAATATTTGCTTCAGATAATGACATAGTTTGAGTGTTGGAGCAACCTAGCAGGCTTATGCTTTTTTCAACTACCTTTCTATTATACAGAGATTTTATAACATTCTAGACAGATCTTCCGTTACCAAACAGATCTTACCTGTGTGGAAATGAGATGAATAATTACTCCCCTTTGACTGGTTCTACCTGATCCTTTATGTAAATATCTAACCTTGTTTCTGAGTGATACCCTTGCCAAGTATTAGAACTCAACTACTATGCGTATTCTCCTACAGTATCTTCCCCATCTCCTTCTGTTCCTTACTAGACTTGGTTTCCTACCTACTCCCCATCCCGTTATTCTTCTCTGAACATTGCCCAGTTGGTTAATATCCTGCTTAAAACATACACCGACAACTCCACAGCCTACTTCAGACCTGATCCCCATCAGCCTCAACTGCAGATGTGGGAAAGATCGATTTGTCCTTTCCGTTTGACACGTGAAAATCAGTGAACCCTGACTTGCCAACAAAACGTTATACTATAGAAAATATTAATTTTTATAGATTAATAGACCTCGTTATTTACGGGTACAAAGTACAAATGGTTATAAAGCTATACATTTTTGTTTGGGTTTTGACAAGGGTACTCATTTTACTTTCAAGTATATACAGTCACAGAAACTTAGGCCAAAAGAGTACAACCAGATAGACTTTCTTAGATAATATTTCCAGGGGCTTAAAGTTTTAATTATTTGAGCAATGTCTAGTTGCTATTATTTTAGCTACATTAAGGACTTATATTGTTGTTGGACACCTTAGGAAGCACTTTATGTATGTTTTCTTATTTAGTCTTACAATAGGTCACGTATCTAGAAAATGGGAGAATTATCATAAATTAGGATTGCCTGATTCCAGGGACACCTGGGTGGCTCAGTTGGTTAAGCATCTGACTTCGGCTCAGGTCATGATCTCACGGTTTGTGAGTTTGAGCCCCGTGTTGAGCTCTGTGTTGACAATTCATAGCCTGGAGCCTGCGTCAGATTCTGTGTCTCCCTCTCTCTGCCCCTGCCCCACTCATGCTCGCTCACTCGCTCTCTCTCTCTCTCTGTCTCTCAAAAATAAATAAACATTAAAAAAATTTTTTTTCAAAGATGGCCTGATTCCAGAGATATGCTCTAACTACTCTGCTATCCTGCCCTTACTGTGAAGTAGAATATTCTGTACTGAGTACTTTTTCAGGGAAATCAGCTGATATCAGGGTATAGTGATGGCAAGAGATGACAATGGTTACATATATAGCTCATGAGTTAAATAAAATTTCAGTCAATCTCTTGATATCAGTTGCATTCAGTGATTTCTTTTATTTTGAAAAAAAAGGATCTCGACATGCACTATGAACCCACAGACACTGCTGCTATGGCTCGAACATCTAATCTGAACGAGGAACTTGGCCAGGTAAACTGAATTTCTTAGCGATATGTTGAATTGGAAGTCAGATTTGTTGTAATTTCTCCCGTATGTGGCAACTTTATAAGAATCGACAGCTCCTAATTTTCCATTGTTTGAATGATCAGCATAAGTACGTGTTAGCACGTAACTATCAATTTTCATTTTTAGTAAATGAATTTTTAAAAGCATTATTTAAAACATATTTTGTTCTTACATCAAGTATTTCACTAAGGGCTGTCCTTTAGTATGTAATCTGGTTAGTAGGAAAGTGTTGGCTATTTTTGAGTTATAAACTCTCAGTATTAAAATTGCTCATAGCTTTTGACCAGAAAGGAAGAAAAACTATTAATTGCTCAGTGATGTTATGTAAGTCCAAGTATGAAAGTAATCGAACGGGAATTTTAGATTTATAATTAATACTATATTCACATTTATGTGTGTATTCGTAATCAGTTTATACATACTATACATGAGGAAAAATTCTTACTTTGTGTTTTTGCCATTTGCTAAGTCTTTTCAAATAGCATTTAGGCGAGAATGATCGTTTTTCTTACCCATTCAGATGTTGTCTGAAGTTAATCGTGCCAGCTCTTGCCCACTCTGTAATTGTCTGTTATGTCGAGAAGTGCTGGTAGATGTTTTAGGGCTCCATGAATGTTAAGGAGCAGGAGTGGCGTTTTCTAGTGGAAATTCAGACCAGATCAAGGCAGATTTCTATATGACTGCAGGTTTTTCTAACATGTCGATAGTCTTCGCTATTCAGACATGAAATGATTCATTGCTAAAATACTTTAAGAAAAAAACAGTTGAACATATTACTTAATATGCAGAAAGCCATCAGTTAATAGTACTCATCATGGCCCTATAATGTACCAAGATCGATAAAAGCAATTATTTAAGTGGTATTTTCCCCTTCTGTGAGAGACTAGCATAAAAAGGCTTCTGAAGGGGCGCCTGGATGGCTCAGTCCGTGAAGTGTCAGACTTCGGCTCAGGTCAGGTCATGATCTCAGGGTTCGTGAGTTCAAGCCCTGTGTTAGGCTCTGTGCTAACAGCTCAGAGCCTGGAGCCTGCTTCAGATTCTGTGTCTCCCTCTCTCTCTCTCTCTGCCCCACCCTGCTCACACTCTGTCTCTCAAAAATGAATAAATGTTAAAAATTTTCAAAAAGACATCTGAAATTTTAATGAGAAATTTTACACATTTTTAGGTCAAATACATATTTTCTGACAAGACAGGCACTCTGACCTGCAACGTGATGCAGTTTAAGAAGTGTACCATAGCTGGAGTTGCATATGGGTGAGTTTTTCCCCTTTAATTAGAATATGAAATATGCCTTTAATTACCGCTAATGGCTTAGTACATTTGAGAGTTCTTCTTAGGGGAAATTTTTTTAATCAAAAGCCTCTGTATTGACGTCAACAGCTATGTATGTTTGGTGTATTACAGTCTGGGGTTGTCATTTGGAATTACCTAGGAGGTGGAGGCTCTGCCCAGTAGTATATCCGTGTTTAGAGTTGCCACAGGTTTCTATCTGGCTCTGGTCACGAGGTACAAATACAGTCCCCTCTGCCTTGCCGTAAAGTTAGAGTACAACATCGTAAGAACAGGCCGAGTGTCCTTGGGCAGTTTTCAAGGTAAAATACTGTTGTTTTTCTGATAGTTATCCTTTTGATTGTTTTGTTTTTTTTTTTTACCATCTCCCATCTTCTCAGTCACAGAGCAACATAAATTCCTGACGATGGGAAGGAGGTGGGGATGTGAAAGTCTTAAATCCAGGGTGTGATGAATACCATCAGAAACTTTTATCAGGCTCCCGGTGTTCTTTTGAATGTGTTTGTTTAGAACCCATTTCTTTCTTCAAGTCATGTTTGCCTAAACCATTCAAAAGCCCTCTTTTTCAAATACTCTATAGGGTAATGTGAGAAAATTAATTTGTACATTTCCTAAAAGGACATGATCAAAAGTTGAAACACTCTCCTCAGCTGGAATGACTTTGACCGTGACCTATTATCAAATTTTCCAACTGTCTTTCTCTGCAAGTGAGACTGGGAAATACTGATCTCTTTACCATTCAAGCAAAGGCACTTGCATTTGGGTTTTCTGGCTTGTACACACTCACACAGAGTGTACACACTCTGTCTCCAAGCGGTGAGCTACTATAAAAATAATGGATTGAATTTTGAAAATGCCATAGTTAAAATTATAAATAAATAACCATTTGTTAAAAGAAAAATGCTAAAAACAAATGGTGACTCCCTACACAGAGAGAAGTAGATGGAGGCAGATATTCTTTGGGTTAGCAGAGACAGTGACTAAAAATGACTTCAAACTATGTGTGTAATTGAAGCTGAAAAGGCATTTGATTGAATGGCTTTTTCACACTTGCAAAGACAGGATGTTAATTTAAGAAGCATGCTCACTGTTTCCAGGGCTGGATGCCACTTTGCATCTTTCCTCTTTATCTGAAGCTCTCCCAGTTCTCCTAGAAAAGGCTCTCCTTACTCCTCCCCACCAATTGCTACAGGCCTTGTAATTTGGTTAGCTGCCGTTGTTGGGGAGACGCAGCCATGTTTTGTGACGTCATGTGTATTTGACCCACAGTTACCCCAGGCAAGAGAAGGAAAGGCCTATTGTGATTCTACAGTTTGTTGTATTATGCTTGCTGACAGATTGTTTTTACAAAAATTCTGCATTTGTAAGTGAATTTTTTTTTAGAGTGGTCTGTTTGATAATTGACATCCTTTTTTTTATTTTGCCAGTTTCCAGTCGAATAAGCAAGTTCTTCAAATTAGTAGTTATTGATTGTGAACTTAGGAGAACAGAAAGCTAGAATGAGGTCTAGCCTCCCTCCTGCATTTTATCAAGTGTTTTCTTATTCTCGAAACAAGTCCTTAAACACTTCCAGGCAGTAGTTCTAAAGAACAGTGTTCTTTCTGGGTCCGTTGTTGATATCAGCATTAACAACTGTTTTATGACCTGGTGAGATTGGTAAATATTAAAGTAGTATTAAGAGTTGGGACGCCTGGGTGGCTCAGTCGGTTAAGCATCCCACACTCCATTGCAGCTCAGGGTGTGATCTCATGGTTTGTGAGTTCCCCACATCGGGCTCTGTGCTGACAGAGATTTGGGATTCTCTGTCTCCCTCTCCCTGCCACTTCCTTGCTTGTACTCTCCCTCTCTCTGTCTCTGTCTCTCTCTCTCAAAAATAAATAAATTTAAAAAGAGTTAACTGTCATAATTTGATTAAGTTTCCAGTAAAAGAAATTCACAAATTCCTCTTGGGAAGATAACATCTCTTAATACCGAGGTGCAGCCATAAGCTATGACCCCTAGTGCCAGCTTTGTCAGTGACCCACCATGTAACTATCAATAATTCCTTTCAAATAGTCTAAATTCCTTACAGCGAGGATAGTGAGATAAAGTATTTCTAAAGTTCTTTTCCAAATACAAAATTCTGGATATAAAAAACATAAAAGCGTGTTTAGAAATTTTTTTTAAATGCAGGTGTTCCTTTGCTTGCAAAATTTAACTATATAAACAGACATACATCTCTTTCCTGGGTGTTGTCTTCATGTTCCAGAAGCCTTGCTGAGTGAAGCTAGTTGTTAAACTGCTTCCAGTAATCAGTGTCGTGTATGTGCTTTTAGGATCCTTAAACCTGATTGCGCTTTTACCAATATCCCTTCCCCCAGATGGACAGTTGGAATGTCAGCCTCGTGGAGAGTTGTTCATATACAAAGTTGCTGATACGGGAGGCTTCAGATGCTTAGGTGTTTACAGCAGGAGACACACCACTGTTACTTAATTCCTCCAAACACAGCAAAAAAGGAATTACTGTCAAACCATCTTCCTGTGAGAATTTCCTCAGGCACTCGCGGGTTATCGGAACCCAGACTGGGAAGTAACATGGTTTTGCAATCCCGTTTGCACCATAGCAGTGTTCCCACTTGTTTAATATGCGGAACTATTATGTACGTGCACTTTCAACTCCAGCAGAAGAAAGGATGGTATTTATCTCCCCAGGATGTGGCAAAACAAAGAACACTACACATTTTCATAGACTAACAAATGCCTTTGGGGTCACTATTTCAGAACTGATCCTCCTTCAGCAATTTTAAGAAATAAGGCCTAGTTTTACCCCCAGGTAATGAGTTCTGTTGGCTTTTATGAGTTAGAAGGACAAGAATTTAAGTATAATTTTTGCCTAGTATTCCTTAGGTTTGTAAGAAGATAATATCTAATACTTAAAACCGTGCTTCAGAATTTAGTCTTGGTAAGTTTTCTCTCATTTGACATAAACACTACCCCAAATTGGATTCATGATGGGCAACAAAATAAAGATTTGTACATACTTAGCAATATTGATTATTCTGTAGTGATCCACTTCGTCAGATAGCCACTGTGCTTAAGCTTATTAGATTGTTTCATTAGCTCTTTCTTTGGTCAAATGTCAATTGATGTCATTTGTAAATTTAACTTACTACAAACTAGAAATTCTACTGTTAAGCATTTGTTAAAGGATCATTTCCGCAAATTCCTTCCTGTAGAGAAGGAGTCAGTTTTTATCATAGTAACTTGAATACCAGGAGTGGGTAAAGCGGCTTTTATGTTCAGTGGCTGGGACTGTCTATACAGTGAATATAATCGGCTACAATCTAAGTATAATCCTTTGTTGGTAATTTAGACCTTACTATTAGATGAAGCTAATAAGCTGGGCAAGGCTTAATATAGAACAGTCTCTAAAGTTAAAAAAGAAAAAATTCTAGTGCAGAAACTAAACAGTGATTTTTGTTGGCTTAGCCATTTAATCACTGTTAAAAACATTTCATTGACATTTTCCCTTTAAGTAAAAAATTAATTTTCTTAAAAAGCAGTCGTTACCTAGGGATGCCTGGGTGGCTCAGTCAGTTAAGCGTCTAACTTCAGCTCAGGCCGTGATCTCATTGTTCGTGAGTTCAAGCTTCCTATGGGGCTTTCTGCTGTCAGATCCTCTGTCCCCCTCTCTCTCAAAAATAAACATTAAAAATATTTTTAATCGGTCTTTATATATATTAATATAAATATTATATATTAATATAAATATATATTAATATAATTAATGTATATATTAACACAATATGTGAATAGCTTAACATGATGATATTTTGTTGAGCAATATGTTTGCTGAAAGGGTCAGTACTTCACCCTGCGAAGAGATTCACCACAAAAAACATCACAATTATCATAAAACTTAGCCTCAAGGTCTAGATTATGACCAACAAATTTATCTTACTGCCCACCGTGGTAAGAGCTCGGTAAATACCATTTGTTTGTTTATTTACGTACCTGATCAAATATTTGTATCTTCTTCTCTGTATGTGGCACTTTGTTAGATAATGGGGATGTAACAGCTTATAATCCAATTAGTTTATGATCTAATTAGGGGTTAATGGATATGAATTAAGTAATCGAACAGAAATAAATCCCAGTACAGAGGTCCATGTGAGTCTGTGATGGGGATTTGATAAAATCAGGCAGGTCAGGGACTGCTCTGTGAGGAAGTGATACTTGAACTGAGATCTAGGAATAGGTCTGGTTAAGTGAAGAACTTACCAGGCGGGTACAGCAGTGCCGACAGTCACACAAAGGCAAAGACACCCCGAGCCACTGGAGCAGCGGCCGTGGGCACGTTCACACAGACAGGTTCAGTGGCAGGTGTGTGGGTCTCCTGCTGCTTATCGCGTTCTGAATAGCGCTCAGCTCAGCTCAGCCTCAGCCAGGGCTCTACCAGAACCGGGAAGAGGGACCCTGAGCCTTCAGCTTTGTCTCGTTTAACCTGGATGACTTGAGAAGCACTGGCCTCTCTCCTAATGTGAGATTGGCCACTGCTGTCCAACACCAGTGCAACTTGGCAGAGCCTTGGCATGGCATTTCTGCTTGGGTGGCACTGGCCCTCCTCTGGTATAGTCTGGAGGGTTAGAGTCCAAGTCTCAAGGTAGACGAGAAGTGATTGCCTTAAGCACTGAGCTTCAGCCACTTTCCACAGAGTTTTGCAGTAGGTCATCATCTTTTCTGAGAGTCAAGCCCACAGGAGGCCTTGCCAGCCCTTCCTCTCAAGCATCATCCAAAGTCTTTTGGTAAAAGAGAGAATGGAGAGTAGAGGGGACTGCCTTCTGTGACTAAAGATGGCAGATACTACTCTAGAGGTGGCTTAATGCTTTGGAGGTGGAAGAGGTGCCTTGGCATGATGAGGCCCATGTGTGTGTGTCACGTGTGTCATGGCCAGTTGGGTGGAAGGGTAAAGAGAGTGGGATGGACACTGAGGGCGTGAAAGGATCCCACAAGTTTTCAGTGAAATTTTACATTTGTCAAAAATAATGACTTTACATTTGTATGGAACTCTGCATTTTTTAAACCCTATCTAATAAATCTAATTTAAAGAAAAAATATGGAGAGATCATACATAGTGAAAGAAATGAGAGATAAGAAAATCTGTCCTAGCTGCTAGGAGAGTAGATCTTACATTTTCCCACCACAAAAAAAGAGACGGTACCTACATGACGGATGAAGGTGTTAGCTAACACTACGGCGGTAATCATTTTGCCGTATGTAAGTGTGATAAGTCATCATATTGTATACCTTAAACTCGTACAGTGTTATACGTCAATTATACCTCCATAAAGCTCGAAAAAATTTAAACACAAGAAAAATTTAATAAAGCCAAGAAGAGAGGAAAGAAAATCTACTCTGTCCTGTATTATGAGCCACTTCCGACTGAATACATGACTAGCTGGTCGAAACAAAAGCAATACATCAGGCTTTTCCTGGTGCTCAAATGAGCTAATGGATGAAATTAAAATTATTGATGAATGTGTGCTGTTTTTGGGATAACAAATGGCTTAATGAGTGAATTATGGTGTAAGTGAAAATTCTATCAGTTAATCTTTTAAAATACAGTTCCATTTAATTATAGGCATATAACTTTTGCTTTAATATTATACCTGTTTAAAGACCCATTACTTCATGGTAGCCAAATTTACTTCTAAAATGTACTTGGCAAATTTTATCAATATGATAGTTTGTTCCTAGATATTAGCATGTTTGTTTCATTAAAATACTTTATTCTGATTATACAATATGTAATTAATTTTCCACTGGTTATAGCATGTATTTAAACCTTCTAGGTTAAAATATTTCTTTTTAAATGTTGAATTATCTGACTCAAATGGGTAAGTTTCATGGTCAAGAGGCAGTTTGGCTTGCCTGTTACAGAATAATTTTGTAAACCTGCTTAGTTACCATAAATTGTCATGTTCTACTTCTATACTAACTGCCATTCTTTCAGAATCAACTAAAAGTTCATTTTCTTAACTTTTTCAAGATCCATGCTTTTATGTTTTCAGCCTTTCTGTGATTATTTTTTTCCTCTCTTTCTGCCCCTCCTCTTGCTTTCTGAAGCCATGTCCCTGAACCTGAGGATTATGGCTGCTCTCCTGATGAATGGTAAGCCACACGGACCTTTCTGTCTCACTGATTCCTTTAAGAGGTTTGCATTTTATTATTTTGACAAACACTATTATTTTGCTACTTTTAGGGGGGGGCGGGGAGAAAGTGTTATCGATAAGGTAGGGTAGCAATGCTGTAAGGTACATATTTCTTGAAATCCATCGAATATCCTTTATTTCCTATTGCATGACCTTTAGTCATTTTACAAACATTTAATTTAATGGTAAGGCTCGCTAGAGTACTGCTTTATGTCTCTATAATAAAGTCTGTAATGATCAACTTCGGGTCCCTGGGCTGTGAACTAGCTAAGATTTCAGTCGGAACGCAAGAAGTTTCATGTTTTTTAGCGCAGCACTGCCACCTTCTGCTGCTATTTACGTACTCTACAGAGCCACAAAAATAGATGCTACTGAAACCTACCTAAGAAGTGGAAATTTTCTTTACATCTCTTTTCATTCATTCACTAAATCTAAATGACTACGGGCTAGAAAATGAATAATTTTAAAATTAAGTGTCTGGGAGACTAATGCTACCAAAGACTAAAGTTAACTGAAATATAATTAATTTTAGAATGGTTAAAGATGGCACTTTATAGGTTTCATTTCCTGATTTTTGTTTTCCCTGAAACCACCCCCCAACACGGATTTACATTTTCATTTGGAACAGTATAAGTTTATTTTGCTGTTTCTATAATTCATCACGATTTAGTGACCAGTGAAATTTCAGAAAACAGGTTCTTTTAGTGCTGGTAACTATAGAAAACATCGTGGTTATGTTTTTATTGTCAGGTTATACACGTGTTCTATGATTTAGTCATATTTTCAACATGCATGGAAGTCCAATAATATTTAATCTTTTAACTTGAATTTTATTTCAATAAAGTGGAGATTTGGTAATAATTTGCAGTAAACTTCATACCTACAGTAATGACAGAGACAGCTGTTTGGTTCATGTGATAACTGATGAGTCATCACATTTAAGCTCATTGCTTGGAGTGTCTTCCAATTTCGACACCTACGCACAACTGAATAATTTTTAGCATTTTTAAAAGTATTCCAAGACTTCTTACTTTTGGTAAATAATTCAACTTTAATGCTGTAGATATTCCCTTTTGTTGAATCCTTTGAGAATGTAGTAAAATTTTGACTATCTTTTGTTTGTTGTTTTTCTGTAACATTAATATAATTCTATTAATTTTAAGTACTGTTGACTAGTATAGAATCAATACACATTTTTCTAAGAAAACTCATTTATTCTTAAGAGAAGGAAATTACCATTACCGTGTTTTCATGAAGATTGAATGGAAATGTTAAAAATAGTTTATTTACTCAGGTCATTTAAAATATCCTACTTTCAATAGAAGTTGTTTTATGACTTTTATCACTATTGGAAAGAGAGGATGGCATATTATCTAGTTAAGTTCTTTTTGTAAAACACCCTTTTGGAAAATTTGATATTTCATACTCTAAACTAGATAACTCCAAATAAGAAATGCCAGATTTTGCATAAATTGTATGATTCCACTTAAACATTAGTATTTTTAAAAATAACTATAGAGAAGGCATTTATCACCTTGATAACAAAGTGAGCTTTATTTTAAATATATGGTTAGATTCTCCATCTATCAGATAGTTACCTGTAGGCCTGCAAAGTTGAAAGAACAGACACCGCTTGAGTTTCTGTTCTTTCCTGGCTCTCTGCCAGGATGCAGACTTTGGATTCTGACCACCCAAGTTCACGTCTTGATCCTACCTGGTGCCCTCGAAAAAGTCACCTTATCTCTCTGCCTGCCTGTCCTTATCTGGAAGATTGTAAACATCATAGGGAGGTTGTGAAGATTGAGTGAGTTCTGTTTTTAACCTGCTTAGAATAGAATGTAGACATAGTATACTCACAGAGAGTGTTAGCTCTGGTGTCTCTCACTCAGTCCTCATGACACATTTGAAGAGTTGTGATTGACATGATTGTATTAAAATTGGCGAAGTTTAGGCAAAGTAACTTGCCCCAAAGTACACAACCAGGAAACTTGGAAGCCAGAGTTAAAACCTCACCCAGCCTGGTTAGAAAATAGGTGCTGGTCACGTTGTGTCCTATAGACCTTAAAGAACTGCAAAGAACATACGTGCTTTTAGAGCACAAAGTATCCTTACCATCTCAGTAATTTTTTTCCCCTTCTCTTTCTTGTTAAGGTAACAAGAGCAGGTACAATTTAACTAATTTGCAAAAAGTTAGCTCAGGGAGCAAAATTTTGCACATTCATAAGTCTGGCATTTCCCCAACCTCATCCAATTGATTTCATGTTGCCGACAATACCAAGATGAAGTGTGATCCTGAAAAAGAAAAAAAAAAAGTGTAATCCTGGTTGAATTCTATCCTCCAGGCATCTGACCATGTCTTCATGCTGCTGGTCTTCAAGGATAAACTAGAAAGTATAGACGACTGTATATTTCCAAAATCAAAGTTCAGTCCGTCTGTCAACAGCTTCACATTTCCGTGTGTAGTTCATTGAATTCCATATATAAAACCTGTAGCCAGTATATATCTTACTGCCCTCTTTGAACCATATTCACCACAAAAATGTCAAGTTTAAAAAAGACGTAGTATTTAACACTTTAATGTATGTAGATGATTTTACGTTTAGTGGAATTTGAAGGAAAACCTTTAATTACCCTCTTGAGAGTATTTTCAAACACATTCTCTTGCCATTAAAGAGAATCAGATGATGGATATAGGTTTATTCACTTAAATATATGAGTATAAATAGTTTACAGAGCTAAGATCATTTCCCAGCCAGTAGGCACTTCGAAATCGGTGTGGGTTTCTTGTTATTGCCAAGTACCATAAGCTAACATATAATCTTGCAGATTAATTCTTTTCTATTAGAAATCTACCATTGGAAAAAAAAAGATCTGCTTATTGTATTCATGTAACCCTAAGATATGATTGTTTTTCAAAACTATGTATTTCCACAGTCATTTTTTTCTTTTCCTAATGTTTACTGTGGAATATTTCAAGCATAAACAAAAGTAGACAGGTTACCCATCCACTCACTTCAATAATTACTCAAGCCCAATTTCATCTATACTTTGCCTCACCATTATTTTGAAGCAAATCCCAGAGAGGATATTTGTTTTTCTTAACTATTTAATATAGATCCCACACTATTCTGATATATTTTACATTAATGCTAGTGAGGGTGATTCTCCAGAAGGGTTTCCTTATTGTATTTTGTGCTTAGTCATTTTACTCTGGTTTTTAGTATTATCATAATATCAGTAGATAGTACTATTTTCTGGTCTTATTTTCTCATTTCCTTCTGATCTATAATTATGTATGGAATAAGTGGTATTTATTTTTTCTGCTGCAGCAACTAGGCTCATGAAAACTTTCTTCCAGGTGTGACTGTATAATAATGAGATCTAACATATCCAAATTAGTGTTAGTCTTCAACGTAGTCACGTTGACAGGTAATTTAGTTTATTCCAATGATGCAGCCGTTTCACAGAATGGTTTTGGAACTCCTCTTTTGTAATTGCCTTCAGAAACATTTTGAGCCATATGGAAAGCAGGTCTCACAACTTCGGGTTAAAACCAATGTCCAACAAATGTATTATCGAATTCTATGACTTATTCATATTCTTGGACTTGACAACGACTCTGAATAACAAAGTCATTTCTAAAAATTAAATCTCCTTTTAAGGGATTTTGGTTTGCAACCAATAGCATCATTTTAAAAGCAGGAGGTACAGAAGTCTGGGTGGCTCAGTCCCATGAGCTTTGACTCTAGATTTCAGCTCCAGTCATGATCCCAGGGTCATGGGATCGAGCCCTGTGTCAGGCTCCACATTCAGCATGGAACCTGCTTAAGATTCTCTCTCTTTCCCACTGCCCCCTTCTCCCCTGCTCATGCATGCTCTATCTATACATGCAATAAAATAAAGTCATTTAAAAGCAGAAGGTACAGATCCTTTCAAAAATTGGTGCTTTATAGTCACACTACCTTTGTCTTTCTGTGTGTACATGTGTAGTATATATATGTGCATAATGTATATGTTTTTAGTGTAGGCTGTGGTTGAAGTGGATTTTATTCTTGTTCTTAATTTTTAAGTTAAATTTTATTTTTTTTTAAGTTCGTAATGCAATGACATGTTGCAAACTCAAACGATGTAAGGAGGGGAAGACTTTCCTCCCTTCCCTGTCTTTGAGCCCTTCGCTTCCCCTCTTGGAGCCAATATAACCAATTTTGGGTGTATCCTTCCAGATCTGTTCTACACATATACTCACATGTAATTTTTTCTCTCGTATATTTACAGAAAGCGAAGCATACTATTTGCCCTGTTTTGTACCATCTTTTCTTTTGACAGTGCATCTTTGTGATTGGTCCAAATTCAGATGAAGAGCTTTCTGGTTTTTGTATAGTATTCGTTATGTGGATGTTCACAATTCTCTAAAGCAACACCCTTCTTAGTACTTGAGTTATTTCTAATCTTTTGCTATTAAAAAAAAAGTGCTGTGAAGAATGAATTTGTACATATAACGTTTTGCACTAGTAGATAGCTAGTGTAAATTCCTAGGAACTGAAATTACTGGATCAAAGGATACATGCATTTTAAATTTTGGTAAAAATTACCCAATTGTCCTTTTGAGAAGTTATGTCCATTTTCATTCTCAACCAATGACATAATTTATCTTTTTCCATTATCACACCACAGAGTTGTCAAACTTTATTTCTGCCTGATTGATAAATTTAAATTTCATTTCTCTCATTTTCAGGTAAACTGGAGCTTATATTTAAAGGTGCCTGTATTTCTTCATCTGCTCATTGTTCTGCCATATTATTGATCTCTGTCATATTGGTTTTCTGGGAGTTTTACAGAAACTAACGTTCATTATATGAGTTGAAAACGGTTTTTCCCAGTTTTTTGGTCTGGCTTTTGATTTTGCTTACAGTAGTTTTTGCTATACAGAAACGTTTTAGTTTTGTGAATCATGCATTGTGATTACAGAGGCATTTTCCACTCTAAGTTAATTTTAAAAAAATTTCCCATATCTTTAGTACCTTTATTAAATTGTTCATCCGATCTGGGGTTTATTTGGTTTAAGGTGAAAAGTGTGCATCCACCTATTTTTTTTTTCATTTTTTCTAATGACCTTAGTAAACATTGCAATGACGGTTGCATTAAAAAAAAAGTCATAGTCTATAATGTCATGTATGAAAATAAGTAATACTGATTTAAGCCATATACATTCTAAATTTTCTGTAATTTTTTATTGCTCTGGGGGTTCTCATTTTTGTATACTCAGGGAATAGTTTTTACAATGTATCATAGTTTTTTAAATCAGCCTGCAAGAAAGTGACCATTTATATGGCATTGTGGGCCACCTGCTTCTTGTTCCCCTTACCTTAAGCTTACCCTCCCTATCTTATTCCTTTTGCAAAACACCGTAATTTCTTTGTCTCCTTGTGTGCATCCTGCCACTTGAGAAATTTCTACGGAAAAATCTAACAATATGTTGACTTGCCATTTGTATTTGTGAGCGGTTTTACAGATTCATACAGTTTTGCCAACTGAGGTTTAAGGTTCTCACTTTTATTTTTAAGGCAGTTGGTTCTTATTTTGAAATGACATGAGCCTTCTAATTTATGTTTACTTTTACAAAAGTGAATGTTTTGTAAGATTTCAGAGAGGGGTAGTGGAGAGCTCCATGCCTGAGTTGTCCCGACCCAGGCTATGTGGATTAGCAGATGACTTGTTTATGGTTTTATGATCTTGGAAAAGAAGCCACTTTCTGCGTGAAGACTTCTTGTTTAGCATTACTCATAGTTGAAGAAGCTTCATTGGTAAATGGGAGGGTGGGATGTGTCCGTGTAAAGATTTCAATTGCATATCTAGTGTCATTTGTTATAAATACATTTGAAAGTTATAATCAGTTATGGTAACAGCGATTTTATGAGACGAAAGGGTTCTCTGGTGAGATTAACAAGACATATCTGCAGATTTGTGAAGGCTTTTAGTCTGGAAATTCTTTGGAAAGAACATAGGCCTCCACATGCATGATGTTACTGTGATTATTCTTGACATTTCACTTATCTAACAAATAAGTGGGAATGTGTATAACTAACAACCATTAATGAATACATTTTAATAATAGGGAGACTTTATGGAGCCCCAGAAATAAACGGTTTTTAAGAAATGATGGTATTTGGAGGAAAATTTATGCCAAAATTTTGTGTTCCCGTTGATAAGTCATTTATAAGTTACTGGATTTTTCCTTCTATCTTTAAAACTAGACGAAGAGTAATAATGTGTTTATTCCGTCTCCTAGGGATGTTTTGAGAATTCTAAACTACTACATGCAAATGAAGATGTACTATGTTATCATTTTCAGAATTAATAGATCAAACTACTACATATAAATCGAGCTATATCTCATTATAAACGTTCTAACTGCCTCCTTTGGTTTATGGGAAAAATATATTTCATTGATACTGTGTATATTTCATTATTTCAAATTCTTTTTTTCTTCAATATTTCCTTTCAAACGGCTGGATTTAAAATATGAAACTTTTGATATTTGGCACATTGGCATTGATAATACCCTGTAACCTGTAAAAATTGTGATTAAAAGCTTTCTGGGTTACAGTTATTTAGTACTGGACACATTTTTTTTCCTTGGCGAATTCTAGAATTTTGTTTCATGCACAAAA